>JANUSC010000077.1:600000-856946 GCA_025200525.1 Camellia lanceoleosa | reverse complement strand
GTTCAACCCTACGCGTGAGAAATGGTGGCAAACGCTATATTTATGCTGCCATACCGCCACTTTGCGTGAAAATGCGATAGGTGTTCGGAAAGTGTTTGAACCGTAATGCGAGAAACGGTAAGTAAATGCCGATTTACATATCTCGCCAATCGCGGCAGAGAATCCGATATTGTTCCGAGTGTTCTAACCGTAATGCGCGAGAAATGGTAAGTAAACGCCAGATTTACATATCCGCTTAATCAGGCAGAGAATCAGATAGGTGTTCGAAATACCGGAGCGTAATGCGGAGAAATGGTAAGTAAACGCCTATATTTACATATCTACCATCGCAGAGAATCCGTGAAGGTGTTCGGAAGTCTTCGGACCCTAATGCGTGAGAAATAGTAAGCAAACGCCAGATTTACAACCGCCATCGCGGCAGAGAATCTGATAAATGTTCAAGCGTTCGAACCCCAATGTGTGAGAAATGGTAAGTAAACGCCAGATGCATATCCGCCATCGCGGCAGAGAATCAGACAGGTGTTGGTAAAGGTTAACCGCAAAGGCGTGAGAAATGGCAAGTAAACGCCGAGATACATATCACCATCGGTGCAGAGAATCAGAGTAGTTGTTCGAAGCTCGAACCGTAATGCGGAGAAATGGTAAGTAAACGCCAGATTTACATATTCGCCATCGTGCCGAGAACTGTGATAGGTGTTCGAAAGTGTTCAAACCGGCAAAGGTGTGAGAAATGGAATAAACGCCAGCATTTACATATTCCGCCATCGCGAGAATCCGATAGGTGTTCGAAAAGTTCAAACGTAATGCGGCTAAATGGGCAAACGCTGATTACTTTATCTCGCCATCGCAGAGAATCCGTACAGGTGTACGAAAGTGTTCGAACCGTAATGCGAATGGTAAGGCAAACGCCGCCTCTACATATTCGCCATCGTAGGAGAATCGGAATCTGTTCGAGTGTACGTAATCGTAGGGCGAAGAAGTGGTCAGAAATGTCGATTTACATATCCGCATCGCGTGAGAATCAGATGGTGTTCGAAGCTTTGGAACCCCACGCGTGAGAAATGGTAGGTAAACGTCGATTTACATATCCGCCACAATGCAGAGAATTGTGATAGATGTCCGAGTGTTCAACCGTACGCGTGAGAAACGGTAAGTAAACGTCAGATTATATATATCTCGCCATCGTAGGGGAATCAGATAGATGTTCGGCCTTCGCCGTAATGCGTGAAGAAATGGTAAGTAAACGCCGATTTACATATCTCGCCATCGCATGCAGAAAATCCGTGAAGGTGTTCGAAGCCCGAACCCTAATGCGCGAGAAATGGTAAGCAAACGCCAGATTTACATATCCGCCATCGCGGCCGAGAATCCGTGATAGGTGTTCGAGTCTCGACCCTAATGCGCGAGAAATAGTAAGCAAATGCCGATTTACATATCCGCCATCGCGGCAGAGAACCGTGATAGATGTTCCAAAAGCGTTCAACCCTAATGTGTGAGAAATGGGATGCAAATGTCGATTTACATATCTCGCCATCGCGGTGAGAGAACTGTGATAGGTGTTCGAGTTTTTGAACCCTAATGGGTGAGAAATGGTAAGTAAACACCATATTTACATATCTGGCACAATGCAGGAGAATCCGTATAGATGTTCGACTGTTTGAGCTGTAATGCGTGAGAAACGGAAAGTAAACGTCGTATTTACATATCTCGCCATCGCGCAGAGAATCAGATAGTGCTCGAAGTCTTCGCTAAATGTGAGATTTGGTAAGCAAACGCCGATGACATATCGCCATCGCAGACAATCAGAAGGTGTTCGAGTCTCAACCCTAATGCGTGAGAAATGGAAAGCAAACGCCAGATTTACATATCCGCCACTATGCTAGAGAATTCAGATAGGTGTTCGAGTGTTCAACCCCGGCGCGTGAGAAATCGTAAACGCCAGATGCATATTCGCCACTCGCAGAGAATCAGATAGTGTTCGAGTGTTCAACCGTAACGCCGAGAAATCATAAGTAAACGCCAGATTTGTATATTCGCCACGGCAAAGAGAATCCATATTGGTGTTCGATCGTCAACTGAATGCATGAGAAATGGTAAGTAAATGCCGATTTACATATCCGCCATCAGACAGAGAATCTGCACGGTGTTCGACTGTTCAAACCGTAATGCGTGAGAAATGGTAAGTAAACGCCGTATTTACATATTTGCCACTGTGCAAGAGAATCGGAATAGCTGTTCGAGTGTTTGAAGCATAATGTGTCAGAAATGGTAAGCAAACGCCTTATTTACATATCTGCCATCGCAGAGAATCAGATAGTGTTCGAATGTTCGAACCGTACGCGGAGAAATGGTAAGTAAACGCCGCCTATACATATTCCGCCATCGCGGCAGAGAATCCACATAGTTGTTCGGGTTCAATCGTAATGTGTGAGAAATGGTAAGCAAACGCCGATTTACATATCCGCCATCAGGCAGAGAATCCGATAGGTGTTCGAAGTTTTCAACCCTATTGGCGAAGAAATGGTAAGTAAACGCCAGATTTACAAATCCGCCACAATGTAGGAGAATCAGTGATAGATGTTCAAGTGTTCGAACCATAGGCGCGAGAAACGGTAAGTAAACGCCGATTTACATCTCGCCATCGCTTTGCATAACCGTATAGGTGTTCGAAGTCTTTGAAGCGTAATGCGGAGAATTGGTAAGTAAATGTCGATTCACATATCTCGCCATCGTAGGAGAATTCAGAAGGAGTTCGGGTCCTCGAACCCTAATGCGTGAGAAATGGTAATCAAACGCCGTATTTACATATCTGCCACTATGCTGGAGAATCTATATAGGTGTTCGAGTGTTCGAAACCGAATGCGTGAGAAATGGTAAGTAAGCGCTGTATTTACATATCTGATGCTGTGCAGGAAACTGCGTATAGGTGTTCGAGTGTTCGAACCGTAATGCTTGAGAAATGGTAAGTAAACGCCATATTTATATATCTGCCACTGTGCAGGAGAATCCGTATAGGGGTTCAAGTCGTCGAAGCGTAATGCGTGAGAAATGGTAACTAAACGCCGTATTTACATATCTGCCATCGTGCAAGAGAATCCGTAAAGGTGTTCGAATCTTCGGACCCTAATGCGCGAGATATAGTAAGCAAATGCCGTATTTACATATCTGCCACTGTGCTGGAGAATCCGTATAGGTGTTCGAGTGTTCGAACCGCAATGTGTGAGAAATGGAATGTAAACGCCGTACTTACATATATCTCGCCATCGCGCAGGAGAATCAGATAGGTGTTCGAAGTTGAACCGTAATGGGTGAGAAATGGTAAGTGAACGCCGTATTTACATATCTGCCACAATGTAGGAGAATCCGTATAGATGTTCGAGTGTTTGAACTGTAATGCGTGAGAAACGGAAAGAAAACATCGTATTTACATATCTCGCCATCGTGCAGAGAATCAGATAGTGTTCGAGTCTCGCCGTAATGCGTGAGAATTGGTAAGTAAACGCCGTATTTACATATCTGCCACTGTGCAGGACAATCCGTAAAGGTGTTCGAGTCCTCGAACCCTAATGCGTGAGAAATGGAAAGCAAACGCCGTATTTAAATATCTGCCACCATGCTAGAGAATCCGTATAGGTGTTCGAGTGTTCGAATCCTGATACGTGAGAAATGGTAAGTAAACGCCGTATTTACATATCTGCCACTCTGCGGAAGAATTTGTATAGGTGTTCGAGTGTTCGAACCGTAACGCCTGGAAATCGTGCAAACGCCAGATTTACATATCCGCCACGCGCAAGAGAATCAGATGGTGTTCGATCGCTCGAATCAGAAGCGTGAGAAATGGTAACAAAATGCCGATTACATATCCGCCATCGCGGCAGAGAACTGCACCGATGTTCGAGTGTTCAAACCGTAATGCGTGAGAAATGGTAAGTAAACGCCGTATTTACATATCTGGCACTGTGCAAGAGAATCAGAATAGCTGTTCGAGTGTTCGAACCATAATGCGAGAGAAATGGTAAGCAAACGCCTTATTTACATATTCGCCACGCAGGAATCAGATAGGTGTTCGAGTGTTCGGACCGTAATGCGGGAGAAATGGCAAGTAAACGCCATCCTTACATATCTACCACTGTGCAGGAGAATCCGCATAGTTGTTCGGGGGTACGAACCGTAATGTGTTAGAAATGGTAAGCAAACGTCAGATTTACATATCCGCACCGCAGAGAATCCGTGATAGGTGTTCGAAGCCCAACCCTAGTGCGCAAGAAATGGTAAGTAAACGCCAGATTTACAAATCGCCACAATGTAGGAGAATCAGATAGATGTTCGAGTGTTCGAACCGGCGCGAAGAAACGGTAAGTAAACATCGATTTACATATCTACCACGCGCGGCATAATCCGATAGGTGTTCGAAGCCTTTGAAGCGTAACGCGTGAGAATTGGTACATAAACGCCGTATCTACATATCTCGCCATCGGCACGAGAATCAGAAAGGAGTTCGAGTCCTCGCACCCTGATGCGCGAGAAATGGTAATCAAACGCCAGATTTACATATCTCGCCACTATGCCGAGAATCAGATAGGTGTTCGAGTGTTCGAACCCGCACGCGTGAGAAATGGTAAGTAAACGCCAGATTACATATCCGCCACTTTGGCAGAAAATGCGAGAGGTGTTCGAGTGTTCGAACCGTACGCGGAGAAATGGTAAGTAAATGCCGATTTACATATCTCGCCATCGCGGGAGAACCAGATAGTGTTCGAAAGTGTTCTAACCGTAATGCGTGAGAAATGGTAAGTAAACGCCAGATTTATATATCTCGCCATCGCAGAGAATCCGTATAGGTGTTCGAAATCATGCACGCGCGGAGAAATGGTAAGTAAACGCCATATTTACATATCTACCAATCGTGCAGAGAATCCGTAAAGGTGTTCGAGCCTTCGACCCTAATGCGTGAGAAATAGTAAGCAAATGCCGATTTACATATCTCGCCATCGGCAGAGAACTGTGATAGCTGTTCGAGTCTTCAGCGTAATGCGGAGAATTGCGGTAAACGCCAGATTTACATATCTCGCCATCGCAGACAATCAGAAGGTGTTCGAGTCCTCGAACCCTACGCGCGAGAAATGGAAAGTAAACGCCAGATTTAAATATTCGCCACTAATGTTAGAGAATCAGATAGGTGTTCGAGTGTTCAAACCGACACGCGAGAAATGGTAAGTAAACGCCAGATTTACATATCCGCCATCGCGGTAGAATTTGTATAGGTGTTCGAGTGTTTGAACCGTAACGCCGGGAAATCGTGTAAACGCCAGATTACATATTCGCCACGCAAGAGAATCAGACAGTGTTCGAATCGAATCAGTAGTGCGTGAGAAATGGTAAGTAAATGCCGTATTTACATATCTGCCAATGTACAGGAGAATCCGTACCGATGTTCGAGTGTTCAAACCATAATGCGTGAGAAATGGAAAGTAAATGCCGTATTTACATATCCGCCATCGCAAGAGAATCGAATAGCCGTTCGAGTGTTTGAATCATAATGCGAGAAATGGTAAGCAAACGCCTATTTACATATCCGCCATCGTAGGGAATCAGATAGGTGTTCGCGTGTTCGAACCGTAATGCGCGAGAAATGGAAAGTAAACGCCGTCCTTACATATCTGCCACTGTGCAGGAGAATCCGCATAGTTGTTCGGGGGTACGAACCGTAATGTGTTAGAAATGGTAAGCAAACGTCGTATTTACATATCTGCCACTGTGCAGGAGAATCCGTATAGGTGTTCGAGTTTTTCGACCCTAGTGCGCAAGAAATGGTAAGTAAACGCCGTATTTACAAATCTGCCACAATGTAGGAGAATCCGTATAGATGTTCGAGTGTTCGAACTGTTATGCGTAAGAAACGGTAAGTAAACATCGTATTTACATATCCGCCATCGCAAAGACAACCGTGATAGTGTTCGAAGTCTTGAGGCGAACGCGTGAGAATTGGTACATAAACGCCGTATCTACATATTCCGCCATCGCGCACGAGAATCAGTGATAGTGTTCGAAAGTGTTCTAACCGTAATGCGGAGAAATGGTAAGTAAACGCCAGATTTATATATCCGCCATCGCGCAGAGAATCAGATAGGTGTTCGAAAACAGTCATCGGCGTGAGAAATGGTAAGTAAACGCCATATTTACATATCTACCATGTAGGAGAATCAGAAGGTGTTCGAGTCTTCGACCCTAATGCGTGAGAAATAGTAAGCAAATGCCAGATTTACGATTCCGCCATCGCGCAGAGAATCCGTGATAGATGTTCAAGCGTTCGAACCCTAATGTGAGAAAATGGTAAGTGAACGCCAGATTTACATATCTCGCCATCGCGTGAGAATCAGATAGGTGTTGTAGTACGAACCGTAACGGCGCGAGAAATGGCAAGTAAACGCCAGATTTACATATCTACCATCGCAGCAGAGAAACCAGATAGTTGTTCGAAGTCTTCAACCGTAATACGGAGAAATGGTAAGTAAACGCCAGATTTACATATTCGCCATCGTACGAGAATCAGATAGGTGTTCGAGTGTTCAAACCGCAGCTGCGGTGAGAAATGGAATGTAAACGCCAGATTTACATATCCGCCAATCGCGCAGGAATCAGATAGGTGTTCGAGGGTACGAACCGTAATGCGTGAGAAATGGAATGCAAACGTCAGATTTAAATATCTCATCGCATGTGAGAATCAGTATAGGTGTTCGAGTGTACGAACCGTAATGCGCGAAAAATGGAAAGTAAACGCCGTCCTTACATATCTGCCACTGTGCAGGAGAATCCGCATAGTTGTTCGGGGGTACGAACCGTAATGTGTTAGAAATGGTAAGAAAACGTCGTATTTACATATCTCGCCATCGCGGCAGAGAATCTGTGATACCGCTCGAAGTCTTCAAGCGTAATGCGGAGAATTGCAAGTAAACGCCAGATTTACATATCCGCCATCGCGGCAGAATCAGTAAAGGTGTTCGAGTCTCAACCCTAATGCGGAGAAATGGAAAGCAAACGTCAGATTTAAATATCTTCCACCATGCTAGAGAATCCGTATAGGTGTTCGAGTGTTCGAACCCTGATACGTGAGAAATGGTAAGTAAACGCCGTATTTACATATCTGCCACTCTGCGGTAGAATTTGTATAGGTGTTTGAGTGTTCGAACCGTAACGCCTGGGAAATCGTAAGTAAACACCGTATTTACATATCTGCCACGGTGCAGTAGAATCCGTATTGGTGTTCGACTGTTCGAACTGTAGTGCATGAGAAATGGTAAGTAAATGCCGTATTTACATATCTGCCATTGTACAGAGAACTGCATCGATGTTCGAGTGTTCAAACCGTAATGCGTGAAATGGAAAGTAAACGCCGATTTACATATCCGCCATCGCGGCAAGAGAATCGGAATAGCCGTTTCGAAAGTTTGAATCATAATGCGGAGAAATGGTAAGCAAACGCCTTATTTACATATTCGCCATCGCGCAGAGAATCAGATAGGTGTTCGAAAGTTCGAACCGTAATGCATGAGAAATGGTGGCAAACGCCGCCTTACATATCCGCCATCAGGCAGAGAATTCGATAGTTGTTCGGGTACGAACCGTAATGTGTTAGAAATGGTAAGCAAACGTCAGATTTACATATCCGCCATCGTGGCAGAGAATCCGTGATAGGTGTTCGAGTTGACCCTAGTGCGCAAGAAATGGTAAGTAAACGCCAGATGCACAAATCACGTATAGATGTTCGAGTGTTCGAATCACGCGAAGAAACGGTAAGTAAACATCGATGGTATATCCGCCATCGCGGCAGACAATCCGTATAGGTGTTCGAGTCTTTGAAGCGTAACGCGGAGAATTGGTACGAACGCCAGATCTACATATCTCGCCATCGTGCGAGAATCCATAAAGGAGTTCGAGTCCTCGAACCCTAATGCGTGAGAAATGGTAATCAAACGCCGTATTTACATATCTGCCACTATGTCGGAGAATCAGTATAGGTGTTCGAGTCTTCGAACTGTAATGCGTGAGAAATGGTAAGTAAATGCCAGATTACATATCTCGCCATCGCGCAGAGAACTGTGATAGTGTTCGAAAGTGTTCTAACCGTAATGCGTGAGAAATGGTAAGTAAACGCCAGATTTATATATCGCCATCGCGGCAGAGAATCAGATAGGTGTTCGAGTCATCGCCGCAATGCGTGAGAAATGGTAAGTAAACGCCATATTTACATATCTACCATCGCGCAGAGAATCCGAAAGGTGTTCGTCTTCGGACCCTAATGCGTGAGAAATAGTAAGCAAATGCCGTATTTACATATCTGCCACTGTGCAGGAGAATCCGTATAGCTGTTCGAGTCTTCGAAGCGTAATGCGTGAGAATTGGTAAGTAAATGCCGTATTTACATATCTCGCCATCGCAGACAATCAGAAGGTGTTCGAGTCCTCAACCCTAATGCGCGGAGAAATGGAAAGCAAACGCCAGATTTAAATATTCCGCCACCATGCTAGAGAATCAGATAGGTGTTCGAGTGTTCAACCTCGATACGTGAGAAATGGTAAGTAAACGCCAGATTTACATATCTCGCCACTCACAGAGAATTTGTATAGGTGTTCGAGTGTTCAACCGTAACGCGGGAAATCGTAGCAAATGCCGATTTACATATCCGCCACTTGCAAGAGAATCAGATGTGACAGGTTCGACCGCTCAATCAGAGGCGTGAGAAATGTTAAGTAAATGCCGATTTACATATCTTCCATCAGACAGAGAACTGCACCGATGTTCGAAAGTGTTCAAACCATAATGCGTGAGAAATGGAAAGTAAATGCCGATTTACATATCTCGCCATCGCAAGAGAATCTAATAGCCGTCGAGTGTTTGAATCATAATGCGTGAGAAATGGTAAGCAAACGCCTTATTTACATATCTCGCCATCGCGGCAGGGAATCAGATAGGTGTTCGAAAGTGTTCGAACCGTGAACGCGCGAGAAATGGAAAGTAAACGCCGCCCTTACATATTCGCCATCGCGGCAGAGAATCCGATAGTTGTTCGGGGCACGAACCGTAATGTGTTAGAAATGGTAAGCAAACGTCAGATTTACATATCCGCCATCGCAGGAGAATCCGTATAGGTGTTCGAGTTTTTCGACCCTAGTGCGCAAGAAATGGTAAGTAAATGCCGTATTTACAAATCTGCCACAATGTAGGAGATTCCGTATAGATGTTCGAGTGTTCGAACTGTTATGCGTAAGAAACGGTAAGTAAACATCGATTTACATATTCCGCCATCGCGGCAAAGACAACCGTGATAGGTGTTCGAGTGTTTGAAGCGTAACGCGAGAATTGGCACGTAAACGCCATATCTACATATCTCGCCATCGCACGAGAATCAGAAGGAGTTCGAGTCTCAACCCTAATGCGTGAGAAATGGTAATCAAACGCCGATTTACATATCCGCCACTATGCCGAGAATCAGATAGGTGTTCGAAAGTGTTCGAACCCGGAAGCATGAGAAATGGTAAGTAAACGCCAGATTTACATATCTCGCCACTTTGCAGAAAATGCGATAGGTGTTCGGAGTGTTCAACCGTAATGCGGAGAAATGGTAAGTAAATGCCAGATTTACATATCTCGCCATCGCGCAGAGAATCAGATAGTGTTCGAGTGTTCGAATGTAATGCGGAGAAATGGTAAGTAAACGCCAGATTTATATATCCGCCATCGCAGAGAACTGTGATAGGTGTTTGAGTCATCGAAGCGTAATGCGTGAGAAATGGTAAGTAAACGCCATATTTACATATCTACCCCTGTGCCGGAGAATCCGTAAAGATATTCGAGTCTTCGGACCCTAATGCGTGAGAAATAGTAAACAAATGCCGTATTTACATATCTCGCCATCAGGCAGAGAATCAGATAGATGTTCAAGTGTTCAACCCTAATGTGTGAGAAATGGTGTTTAACGCCGATTTACATATTCGCCATCGTAGGAGAATCAGTATAGGTGTTGCGGTACTAACCGCAAGGCGTGAGAAATGGCAAGTAAACGCCAGATTTACATATCTACCATCGCAGAGAAACCGTGATAGTTGTTCGAAGTCTTCAACCGTAATACGTGAGAAATGGTAAGTAAACGCCAGATTTACATATTCGCCATCGCGTCGAGAATCAGATAGGTGTTCGAGTGTTCAAACCGCAAAGGTTCGAGAAATGGAATGTAAACGCCGCATTACATATCCGCCAACGCAGGAATCCGTATAGGTGTTCGAGGGTACGAACCGTAATGCGTGAGAAATGGAATGCAAACGTCGGATTTACATATCTCACATCAGACAGAGAATCAGATAGGTGTTCGAGTGTTCGAACCGTAATGCGCGAGAAATCGGTAAACGCCAGATTTACATATCTACCACCGTGCAGAGAACTGTATTGGTGTTCACCGCTTGAACCGTAATGCGGAGAAATGGTAAGTAAATGCCAGATTTACATATTTGCCATCGTGGAGAATTGCAATCCGTGTTCAAACGTAATGCGCGTAAATGGTAAGCAAACGTCAGATTTACTTATCTCGCCATCGCGCAGAGAATCAGATAGGTGTACGTAATTGTTCAACCGTAATGCATGGGAATTGGAAAGTAAACGCCGCACATATCTCGCCATCGTAGGAGAATCGAATCGGTGTTCGAGTGTACGAACCGTAGGGCGAAGAAATGGTCAAGAAATGTCGATTTACATATCTCGCCATCGCCAGAGAACTGTAGGTGTTCGAGTTTTGGGAACCCTAATGCGTGAGAAATGGTAGGTAAACGTCAGATGAGTATATATCTGCATAATGCAAAGACACCGTATAGATGTCCGAGTGTTCGAACTGTAATGCGTGAGAAACGGTAAGTAAACGTCGTATTTATATATCTGCCACTGTGTAGGAGAATCTGTATAGATGTTCGAGTCTTCGAAGCGTAATGTGAGAAATGGTAAGTAAACGCCGTATTTACATATCTCGCCATCGCAGAAAATCCGTAAAGATGTTCGAGTCTTCGAACCCTAATGCGTGAGAAATGGTATGCAAACGCCGTATTTACATATCCGCCATCGCGGCCGGAGAATCAGATAGGTGTTCGAGCCTTCGGACCCTAATGCGTGGAAATAGTAAGCAAATGTCAGATTTACATATCTCGCCATCGCAGCAGAGAATCCGATAGATGTTCAAGTGTTCAACCCTAATGTGTGAGAAATGGTATGCAAATGTCATATTTACATATCTCATCGCGGCAGAGAATCCGTGATAGGTGTTCGAAGTTTTTGAACCCTAATGGGTGAGAAATGGTTAGTAAACGCCAGATTTACATATTCGCCACAATGCGTGAGAGAATCAGATAGATGTTCGAGTGTTTGAACCGTAATGCGGAGAAACGGAAAGTAAACGTCAGATTTACATATCTCGCCATCGCAGGAGAATTCAGATAGCTGCTCAAGTCTTCGGCTAAATGCGTGAGACGGTAAGTAAACGCCAGATTTACATATCTCGCCATCGCAGACAACCTTTGTAGGTGTTCGAGGGTACGAACCGTAATGCGTGAGAAATGGTATGGAAACGTCGTATTTACATATCTGTCACTGTGCAAGAGAATCCGTATAGGTGTTCCAGTTTTTGAACCTTAATGGGTGAGAAATGGTATGTAAACGCCGTATTTACATATCAGCCACAATGCAGGAGAATCCGTATAAATGTTCGAGTGTTTGAACTGTAACGCCTGAGAAACGGTAAGTAAACGTCGTATTTACATATCTACCACCGTGCAGGAGAATCTGTATAGGTGTTCGAGTCTTCGAAGCGTAATGCGTGAGAATTGGTAAGTAAACGCCGTATTTACATATCTCGCCATCGCAAGAGAATCAGAAGGTGTTCGAGTCCTCGAACCCCAATGCGTGAGAACCGTAAGCAAACGCCAGATTTAAATATCCGCCACTATGCTAGAGAATCAGATAGGTGTTTGAGTGTTCAACCTCGCGTGAGAAATGGTAAGAAAACGCCGTATTTACATATTTGCCACTGTGCAAGAGAATCCGTATAGGTGTTTGAGTGTTCGAACCGTAATGCCTGAGAAATCGTAAGTAAAGGTCGTATTTACATATCTGCCACTGTGCTGGAGAATCCATATTGGTGTTCGACTGTTCGAACTGTAATGCGTGAGAAATGGTAAGTAAATGCCGTATTTACATATCTGCCATCGCGGCAGAGAATCTGCATCGTGTTCGATTGTTCAAACCGTAATGGGTGAGAAATGGTAAGCAAACGCCGTATTTACATATCAACCACTGTGCAAGAGAATCCGTATAGGTGTTCGAGTGTTCGAACCGTAATGCGTGAGAAATGGTAAGTAAACGGCGTCCTTACATATCTACCACTCTGCAGGAGAATCCGCATAGTTGTTCGAGGGTACGAACCGTACTGTGTGAGAAATGGTAAGCAAACGTCGTATTTAGATATCTGCCACTGTGCAGGAGAATCCGTATAGGTGTTCGAGTTTTTCAACCCTAATGCATGGGAAATGGTAAGTAAACACCGTATTTACAAATCCGCCACAATGCAGGAGAATCCGTATAGACGTTCGAGTTTTCGAATTGTAATGCGTGAGAAATGGTAAGTAACGTCATATTTACATATCTGCCACTGTGCAGCAGAATCCGTATAGGTGTTCGAGTCTTTGAAGCGTAATGCGTGAGAATTGGTAAGTAACGCCGTATTTACAACCGCCATCGCGGCAGAGAATCAAAGGAGTTCGAAAGTGCTCAACCCTAATGCGGAGAAATGGTAAGCAAACGCCGATTTACATATCCGCCACTATGCCGAGAATCAGATAGGTGTTCGAAGTTCAACCATAATGCGTGAGAAATGGTAAATAAACGCTGTATTTACATATCTGCCACTATGCAGGAAAATGCGTATAGGTGTTCGGGTGTTCGAACCGTAATGCGCCGAAATTGTAAGCAATGCCAGATGATATCTCGCCATTGCAGAAAATCAGATAGTGTTCGAGTGTTCGAACCGTAATGCGTCAGAAATGGTAAGTAAACGCCAGATTTACATATCTCGCCATTGTGCAGAGAATCGTGATAGGTGTTCGAGTCATCGGCGTAATGCGGAGAAATGGTAAGTAAACGCCAGATTTACATATTCCGCCATCGCGGCAGAGAACTGTGAAGGTGTTTGAGTCTTCGGACCCTAATGCGTGAGAAATAGTAAGCAAATGTCGTATTTACATATCTACCACTGTGCAGGTGAATCCGTATTGGTGTTCGAGTTTTGGAACCCTAATGCGTGAGAAATGGTAGGTAAACGCCGTATTTATATATCTGCCACAATGTAGGACAGTCTGTATAGATGTTCGAGTGTTCGAACTGTAATGCGTAGGAAAGGGTAAGTAAACGTCGTACTTATATATCTGCCACTGTGTAGGAGAATCTGTATAGATGTTCGAGTCTTCGAAGCGTAATGCGTGAGAAATGGTAAGTAAACGCCGTATTTACATATCTGCCACTGTACAGGAAAATCCGTAAAGGTGTTTGAGTCTTCGAACCCTAATGCGTGAGAAATGGTAAGCAAACGCCGTATTTACATATCTGCCACTGTGCTGGAGAATCCGTATAGGTGTTCGAGTGTTCGAGCCCGAATGCGTGAGAAATGGTAAGTAAACGCTGTATTTACATATCTGCCATCGCGGCAGAAAATGCGATAGGTGTTCGAGTGTTCAACCGTAATGCGAGAAATGGTAAGTAAATGCCGATTTACATATCTCGCCATCGGCAGAGAATCTTATTAGTGTTCGAGTGTTCGAACCGTAATGCGGAGAAATGGTAAGTAAACGCCAGATTTACATATCCGCCATTGCAGAGAATCCGTATAGGCGTTCGAGTCATCGAAGCGTAATGCGTGAGAAATGGTAAGTAAACGCCGTATTTACATATCTGCCACTGTGCAGGAGAATCCGCAAAGGTGTTCGAGTCTTCGGATCCTAATGCGTGAGAAATAGTAAGCAAATGCCGTATTTACATATCTGCCACTGTGCAGGAGAATCCGTATAGATGTTCAAGTGTTCGAACCCTAATGTGTGAGAAATGGTGAGTAAACGCCGTATTTACATATCTGCCACTGTGCAGGAGAATCCGTATAGGTGTTCCAGTGTTCGAACCGCAGTGCGTGAGAAATGGCAAGTAAACGCCGTATTTACATATCTGCCACTGTGCAGGAGAAACCGTATAGGTGTTCGAGTGTTCGAACCGTAATGCGTGAGAAATGGAAAGTAAACGCCGTATTTACATATCTGCCACTGTGCCGGAGAATCCGTATAGGTGTTCGAGTGTTCGAACCGCAATGTGTGAGAAATGGAATGTAAACGCCGTACTTACATAATTGCCACTGTGTAGGAGAATCCGTATAGGTGTTCGAGGGTACTAACCGTAATACGTGAGAAATGGTATGCAAACGTCGTATTTACATATCTGTCACTGTGCAGGAGAATCCGTATAGGTTTTCGAGTTTATGAACCCTAATGGGTGAGAAATGGTAAGTAAACGCCGTATTTACATATCTGCCACAATGTAGGAGAATCCGTATAGATGTTCGAGTGTTTCAACTGTAACGCATGAGAAACGGAAAGTAAACGTTGTATTTACATATCTCGCCATCGCGGCAGAGAATGTGATAGCTGTTCGAGTCTTCGAAGCGTAATGCGTGAGAATTGGTAAGTACACGCCGTATTTACATATCTGCCACTGTGCAGGAGAATCCGTAAAGGTGTTCGAGTCCTCGAACCCTAATGCGTGAGAAACGGAAAGCAAACGCCGTATTTAAATATCTGCCACTATGCTAGAGAATCCGTATAGGTGTTCGAGTGTTCGGACCCTGACGCGTGAGAAATGGTAAGTAAACGCCGTATTTACATATCTGCCACTCTGCGGTAGAATCCAAATAGGTGTTCGAGTGTTCGAACCGTAATGCCTGAGAAATCGTAAGTAAAGGTCGTATTTACATATCTGCCACTGTGCTGGAGAATCCATATTGGTGTTCGCTCAACAAAGAATGCGGAGAAATGGTAAGTAAATGCCGATTTACATATCCGCCATCAGGCAGAGAATCAGCACCGGTGTTCGAGTGTTCAAACCGTAATCCGCGAGAAATGGTAAGTAAACGCCGTATTTACAAATCTGCCACTGTGCAGGAGAGTCGGAATAGCTGTTCGAGTGTTCGAACCACAATGCGTGAGAAATGGTAAGCAAACGCCTTATTTACATATCTGCCCCTGTGCGGGAAAATGCGTATAGGTGTTCGAGTGTTCGAACCGTAATGCGTGACAAATGGTAAGTAATGCCGTATTTACATCTCTGCGACTGTGCAGGAGAATCCGTATAGGTGTTCGAGTCATCGAAGCGTAATGCGCGAGAAATGGTAAGTAAACGCCGTATTTACATATCTGCCACTCTGCAGGAGAATCCGTAAAGGTGTTCGAGTCTTCGGACCCTAATGCGTGAGAAATCGTAAGCAAATGCCGTATTTACATATCTGCCATCGTGCAGAGAATCAGATAGATGTTCAAGTGTTCAACCCTAATGTGTGAGAAATGGTAAGTAAATGCCGATTTACATATTCGCCATCGCTTGGGAGAATCCGTGATAGGTGTTCCAGGTTCAACCGCAAGGCGTGAGAAATGGGAAGTAAACGCCGTATTTACATATCTGCCACTGTGTAGGAGAAATCGTATAGGTGTTCGAGTCTTCGAACCGTAATGCGTGAGAAATGGTAAGTAAACGCCGTATTTACATATCTGCCACTGTACCGGAGAATCCGTGTAGGTGTTCGAGTGTTCGAACCGCAATGCGTGAGAAATGGAATGTAAACGCCGTACTTACATATCTGCCACTGTGCAAGAGAATCCGTATAGGTGTTCGAGGGTACGAACCGTAATGTGTGAGAAAGGGAATGCAAACGTCGTATTTACATATCTGTCACTGTACAGGAGAATCCGTATAGGTGTTCGAGTGTTCGAACCGTATTGCATGAGAAATCGTAAGTAAACGCTGTATTTACATATCTGCCACTGTGCAGGAGAATCCGTATTGGTGTTCGACAGTTTGAACTGTAATGCATGAGAAATGGTAAGTTAATGCCGTATTTACATATCCGCCATCGCGGAGAATTGCACGGCTCGAAAGTGTTCAAACGTAATGCGGCGAAATGATAAGCAAACGTCAGATGCATTTATCTCGCCATCGCGCCGAGAATCCGCATGGTGTACGCAGTGTTCGAACCGTAATGCATGAGAATTGGTAAGTAAACGCCGCCTACATATTCGCCATCGTAGGAGAATCGTAATCTGTTCCAAAGGTACGAACCGTAGGGCGTGAGAAATTGTAAACAAATGTCGATTTACATATCTACCACCGTGCAGTGAATCCGTAGGTGTTCGAAGTTTTGGAACCCTAATGCGTGAGAAATGGTAGGTAAACGCCAGATTTATATATCTGCCACAATGTAGGAGAGTCTGTATAGATGTTCGAGTGTTCGAACTGTACTGCGTAGGAAAGGGTAAGTAAACGCCGCATTTATATATTCCGCCATCGTAGGAGAATCAGATAGATGTTCGAAGCCTCGCGTAATGCGTGAGAAATGGTAAGTAAACGTCGTATTTACATATCTGCTACTGGACAGGAAAATCCGTACAGGTGTTTGAGTCTTCGAACCCTAATGCGTGAGAAATGGTAAGCAAACGCCAGATTTACATATCGCCATCAGGCCGAGAATCTGTGATAGGTGTTCGAGTGTTCGAGCCCGACGCGAAGAAATGGTAAGTAAACGCCAGATTTACATATTCCGCCATCGCAGAAAATGCGTATAGGTGTTCGAGTGTACGAACCGTAATGCGTGAGAAATGGTAAGTAATTGCCGTATTTCCATATCCGCCACTGAGCAGGAGAATCCTTATTAGTGTTCGAGTTTTCGAACTGTAGTGCGTGAGAAATGGTAAGTAAACGCCGTATTTACAAATCTGCCGCCATCGCGTCGAGAATCCGTGATAGGTGTTCCAAAGGTTCGAACCGTAAGGCGTGAAATGGGAAAACGCCAGATTTACATATCCGCCATCGCAGAGAATCCGAAGGTGTTCGAGTCTTCGGACCCTAATGCGTGAGAAATAGTAGGCAAATGCCGTTTTTACATATCTGCCACTGTGCAGGAGAATCCATATAGATGTTCAAGTGTTCGAACCCTAATGTGTGAAAAATGGTAAGTAAACACCGATTTACATATCTCGCCATCGGCAGAGAATCAGATAGGTGTTCCAACGCTCAAACCGCAGGCGTGAGAAATGGCAAGTAAACGCCAGATTTACATATCTCGCCATCGCGGCAGAGAAACCGTATAGGTGTTCGAAGCTTCGAACCGTAATGCGTGAGAAATGGTAACTAAACGCCAGATTTACATATCTCGCCATCGCAAGAGAATCAGATTGGTGTTCGAAAGTGTTCGAACCGTAATGCGTGAGAAATGGTAAGTAAACGCCAGATTTACATATCTCGCCATCGTAGGAGAATCCATATAGGTGTTCGAAGTCTCGGGCGTAATGCATGAGAAATGGTAAGTAATGCCAGATTTACATATCCGCCATCGCGCAGAGAACTGAAAGGTGTTCGAGTCTTCGGACCCTAATGCGTGAGAAATAGTAAGCAAATGCCGTATTTACATATCTGCCACTATGCAGGAGAATCTGTATAGATGTTCAAGTGTTTGAACCCTAATGCATGAAAATGGTAGTTAAACGCCGTATTTACATATCTGCCACTGTGTAGGAGAATCCGTATAGGTCTTGCAGTGTTCGAACCAAAATGCGTGAGAAATGGTAAGCAAACGTCGTATTTACATAACGGCCACTGTGCAGGAGAATCCATATAGGTGTTCGAGTTTTTCAACCGTAATGTGTGAGAAATGGTAAGTAAACGCCGTATTTTCAAATCGCCGTAATGCAGAGAATCAGTGATAGATGCTCGAGTGTGCGAATCGTAATGCGCGAGAAAAGGTAAATAAACATCGATTTACATATCTCGCCATCGCGGCAGAGAATCCGTGATAGGTGTTCGAAGCCTTTGAAGCGTAATGCGGAGAATTGGTAAGTAAATGCCGATTTACATATCCGCCATCGCGGCCGAGAATCAGAAGGAGTTCGAGACCTCGAACCCTAATGCGTGAGAAATGGTAAGCAAACGCCGTATTTACATATCTGCCACTACACTGGAGAATCCGTATAGGTTTTCGAGTGTTCGAACCCTAATGCGTGAGAAATGGTAAGTAAACGCCATATTTACATATTTGCCACTGTGCAGGAAAATGCGTATAGGTGTTTGAGTGTTTGAACCGTAATGCGTGAGAAATGGCAAGTAAACGCCGTATTTACAATTCTGCCACTGTGCAGGAGAATCCGTATAGGTGTTCGAGTCTTCGAAGCGTAATGCGTGAGAAATGGTAAGTAAACGTCGTATTTACATATCCGCCATCGGCAGAGAATCAGAAGGTGTTCGAGTCTTCGGACCCTACTGCGTGAGAAATAGTAAGCAAATGCCGTATTTACAGATCTGCCACTGTGCAGGAGAATCCGTTGTAGACACCCTATTTTTGACCGATCTCAAGACTTGGACGTCACCGCTTGAACACTCGGTGATTATCCATGTTTGTGTTCGTTTGGAGTTCCCGGAGTTCTCGGCTACGCGCCTTGCCTCAAGATCTCCGAACTCGACTTTTTTGTGTCTGGTTTTGCACGAAACACTTGTGTTTTGCCTCAGAGGGGCAGGGAATGCCTTGTGAGACATCCCCACACACCACCGGCACTAGCTAGAGGCCACCGGCTAGTTTTTGTTTCCACCGGCAATATAGATTGCCGGTTGGCACTCTTTGTTGCCGGTCGGCAGTCATTTTTGTCAAAATGACATTTTTGGCTAGCCGGCTACTGTTCAGCTATTTTTCAGATATTTTATTACAGCTGTCTGGCATTGACTTCCCCTCCATACACGTGTATGGAGGGATGCACTTCTTGTCTTGCTTAATGCCTAAGCTTACAAGATTGCCTCCTCTACAAGAGGAGGCCTTCCCACTTGGCTTTAGGGTTGGTTTTTTGGAGAGAAACGAACTCAGAGAGAACTCTGGTTTTAGGTTTAGGATTGATACATATTATATCTCTATACCTCTCTCCCTTAAGTGTTCTAGGTGCATTTGTTCATAATATTGCACATCAACACCTAGTGTTTCACCTTTCCTTGGTTTCTGAGGTTCCAAGAGGTTGTTCTTGGTGTTCTTGGCTGGATTTGAGCCCAAGGAAGCAACAACATCAACACTTGTGAAGGTGGTCAACAAGGGTGAGAAACTTGCCTTTTATTCCCCATTTTTGCATCCTATTTTTACATGTCTTAAAGCTGTTTTTGTGTTTAGTGTATAACATAAAAAAGTTCTATTTTTAAGCCATCTTAATTGTTTGTTAAGGGTGTTTTGTGGTTTGGGTGTGTTTGGTCACCCTTAGGCCTTAAAAGACCTCATTTTGTGCCATTTTGTGCAAGTTTCGAGACTTTGGTGTTTGGGCCTCTTCACCACTGAAATCTTGAGGGATTTTAGTGGTGGAGATGGTGCCTTGAAGTCTCCAAAAGGGGAGGGCCACCCCCTCTCCTTGTTGTCCTTGAAAGGGACTATTTTTGATCTCTTAAGGAGCCTTATGTTCAAGTGTGTGTTGATCATGTCTAGGCTGCATTTCATGCTTATTATGCCATAATATAATCATGTTGTAAGTTGATTTTGGTTCTCCATTCATGCTTAGTGTAGTTGCCATGTAATGCCTTGTAATTCCCTTAACATGTCTTAGGTTGTTAGCCTTTGTTCGAGTGTGATTTAGGCTTAGACTTATGAATGTGTTGTGCTTATTTTGCCATGCTTTAGGTCTGTCCATAGTTGTTTGGGTCGATTTTGGTATGTTTAGCATAACTCCTTTGTATTTGTGGCTTGCCGGGCTTGTATGCCCCAAGTATGTGAATGTGTAGCATGTGTTGCTTGCAACATTTTGGTGGTTTGGAACCACCCAACATGTAATTTCAGTCCCTTTGGCATGCCCATATGCTTGCCTAAGTTGCCTCTTTATTGCTTTGAAAGCATGTGTTGTATGCCCTTTTGTTTTGGCCATTATGCATGCCTTTGAATTTGAGTCACTTAGGTGCCATCTAAGTGGTCTTTTGGACTTAGTTTTATGTGTTAAAATTCTGTTTTTGGTCGCCTAATGCATGCCATGTATGGTTGTGTTAAGTGTAGTCCATTACCTCTTTGGTGAGCCTTGAGTGCTTGGGCCTTTTTGCATGCTTTACTCAGTTTATTTAGTTGGTTTGGAACCTTCTATAACATGATTTTTAAAGCTTATGATGCATGCTAAGTGTCCATGATATCCCCTTTCAAGTGTGCTTGAGGGTTGCTTACTTAGTGCCTAAGTGTTAAATCTTAACATATGCATGTGTGTGTATGTGGTGGCTTTCATTTTTGGAATATTTTGGCCACTGATTTTAGGCCTATTTGGAGTTGCCTAAGTCATGTTTAAGACCATCATTTGCTTGCTTGCATTCTTACCTCATGTTTTGCTTGTATGCTTGCATAAGTGTCTTGCCATGCCATGTTGCATCCTTAGCTAACATGATTAGGTTGCAATGCATCTTGCATGCATGCCTTGTCCCTTGATTTGGTGATGGGGATTGGGCTTTTTGTTTGCTTAGTTTGCATTTCATTTGACATGAAAATTGCACACTTGATTCTTTGGGCCATTATGCATGAAAATGTGTGATTGGTGGCCCGAGAATCGAGGCACATCCTCATTTGAGTCACAAACATGATAAGGAATGTGTTTGGTGCATACATTGCTTGAATTGAGATGCCATCCAAGTTTTGCCCTCTGCTGCTGTGAGTTGCAGGTTTTGCAGGAACTCATTGCCGGCAATGTTTAGTGCCGACCGGCAATCAATTATCAGCCGATGGATGAATTCTGTGCCGATGGCCACATATAGGAGTCGGTGGCTATTCTGTTTAGCCGGTGGTGATTCCCAGTATCCAAGGAAGTAGTTCTGAGACTTTGGCAGTTTTAAGAGGAACAAAACAGGGAAAACAGAGGCAAGCTAGGCATGGCAAAGGCAATCGAAGCGAACCGAGCACGCTGCAGTATTGAGCCTCGCCCGAGGCGGTTTATCGCTTTTTCCTTAGATTAATTAATTTGTAATATTTAATTAGCTTATGAAGTTAATTATTTGTATTATTCTTTTGGTCCCTGCGAGAGAGGGCGAATCTGTAATAAGTGTGGGTGAGTGGAGTGTATGTCGTCCAAACCCCACTTCTTTCTACCCTTTTATTTACCCGGTTACGAAGCTAGATTAGGCCACGTTTATTTTAGCATACCTTAGGCTACGATGCGGCATCCATGCATTTGTTGACATGCACCGGCTCTGATATCATACAAACTGCATTGTATCTTCAAATCTAACTTGAATACGTGTTACTCGTGCATTTCACATGCCATGTTTAGGGTTAGCCGAGCCTATCCTAATCACATTCTGTATGCGATGCATTAGTCACTTAACATGAACTAGGGCATGCATTTTTGCTAACTAGTTATTGTTTTGGCACGGAGTACGATGTAAGTATTTACGCTTTAGCACATCGCATGCGTGTGAATGTTAGCATGATAGTAGGCTTACCATGTGGCTAAATGCTTATATGAGATAAACTGTTTGAATGCTTGTGGGTAGAGGTTGGATTGTTTGAGTTGGAATAACTCATTGAAATCCGTGTTTTAGCCTACTTGCGAGTAGCAAATCTAAAGCATTTTCAAAACGAACGGATCTGCAATGTTTGTTTCCAAATTAGGCAAATCTAGTCTATACTTGTTTGCTGCGCGCATAACATAGTAATTCTAGGCTAATAACCGGAACAAGAGCATGTAATGTTTTCAAAATCGGATATCACGGTTAGTAGAGGCCGGTCTTCGGACCGGGCGAAAGGGGGTGCTCATTGCTGACCTTCCCCGATCGTACCCAAGCTCCCGAGCCAAGACAACTTTGGTGATGATGGACACGCCTTCTAAGACCGAGTCGTGGTTTCCTAAATTTTCCATTTTAAAATATTTAGGTGGCGACTCTATCCGCAAATCACCCATGTTTGGCACTACTTTTCAAAATCTTTTTCTCAAATGATTTGCCGAGTTGGACTCTTTGGGTCGATTAAGAACCGCAACAAAAACAAAACAGGGAGTCCGAATCAGAGAGTGAGGCCCCAAGGCGCGCTTACGCTTCGGCGACTCGCTGGGACTTTAGAGAGCTTGACTCAACTCGTGATATCCTGCTTTTGACTACACTTATGTGTTTCTTTGCATTGCATGTGCATTGGTGCGCCTAGGACACCGTGGTTGGCCATCCGCTATTCCCGAGTGGTTTCTCGGAGGCTTGTCTTGTCAAGGCATGACCATAAGGTCGACCGGTTATTGGCTCGCCAAGATGGAACACAAACCCGGTTTTACCGGCACCCTTTTCACCATTCGACCTAGTGCATATCGAATCAGAGTGACCATTCCAAGCTAGGACAAAGTTGCTCACCCGATCATAGGTTGTTTGAAACCGCTGCGTGCGTAGTGAAACCCTAGCTCCTGACAAAATAGGACAGGGAAACCCTACCCCAACATAGAGGTGTATTGGCTCTCTTTTACCTGTTATGTGCTTCTAGAGTGTATCTCTGCAGGGAACGCAGGTATCCGACCTGAGGACACCCAGACGTTGTTGTTGAGAATCGCCAGCTCGCGGGTATCAGTTCAGTTTTGAATAGTGATTCTGGGGAACAGTGTTCAGTAGTAGAGTGCAATTGTTCCACTACACCCGTGTTTGATCTGTTTGAGGCTGAAATACTGCTTGTTTTCCGTTTCAGTTCAGAGATTCAGAGGGTCGATCCAAAACAACTAGTGTCTTCTCCTTGCTGAGGCAGGACTGAACATGACGCAGAACTCAGAAGAGATCGTGGTCATGACGGCCGCGTTGAGTCAAGAAACCACCCCACAGGATGAGACTACTGTTGACATGCCGCATCCACCCAGGTCGCCTGCCGCACATCCAATTTGGACCCCTCAACTATATCAGGCTCGCGAGCCTACTACATTTGAACTAATGGGAATGATAGGTGATCTTCAAAGATCCGTGGCGGATCTTGCCTATGGGATGTTTGTTTCGCCACCAGCTGCACCATATGCCTGAGGCTTTATACCCCAGGAACCCCCGCTATTGGGACGAATTGTAATTGAACTCAGCCAACTGGAGATGGCCTCCAGCTATGGCAACGACGCATCAAACCAAGTTCTAAATCAGGCTGAGGCCAGAGATAAAGGCAAAATGAAGGTAGATGCCGACTTATCAACAACCGCCAGGGCGAGAGGCCTTGAAAGCCGGGGGAATGAACAAGCAACAGATATCCGCAGTTATGTCAAAAGCTGTGGAGGATGCTTTCCCCACTCCGCCTGAGGGCAATTCCAAATAATCGAGAATCGGATAGGCCTCACATGCCAAAACGGTTCTTCACCCTCCCACTTTGCATCCGGAAAGGATCAAACCCAAGGCCACACTCCGATCCGTTTGCTAGTGCATCTAGCAAGAGTGCTCAGGCTCCAAAGTACCTGCCCCGAGGGCGCAGGGTCTTCCATGCTCTCTACATGCCATTGTCCAAGGCACTTCAAATCCTTGCCGAGAGGGGACACCTTAAACCCTTGGAGCCTCGGCCTCTCCCGAAGAATCTCCCTGCCACACATGATGCTGCTCAGATCAGGCGCACCATTAGCCAGACCGCCATGCTACCGAGAATTGTTTCTGCCTCCGGCACGAGGTGCAAGATTTGATTGACAACGAGGTTATCCTCCCCCCCACCTCAGCAAAGTCCGTCACCACCCAGTTGTTGGATTTTGAGGATACAGACACTGCAAGTATGTAATTAGAAGGTGGACCGCCTGTGGGCAGTGCCTGGCACATTTTCGAATGTGGCGTTTGGCACGCATTTTTGGGCATCTGTTAATGTTAGTTTTGTAAAATTCTGACTTGGGTGTCGAGTCAGTGTTTTGTTTTGTTTTGAGTCTGTCTCTTTGTATGGAGTCAGTTTTTTGCTTACAGGGTCTGTCTTGTTGTAATGAGTCAGTCCCACTTGTATAGTATACCAGGTGATTTCGGGGTTGTTGCCTCAAACACCGTTTTGTCTTATGATTAGTTGCTTTTGCTTTTTGCCTGTTTGTTGTCGAGGAGCCAAGTTATACCAAAGAATCAATGAAACAAATTACACGGCTATCATGTGTCAGATTTGTTGTTATTTGAGTTAGCCGTGCGTAAGATGTGAATGGAATGACAGGCATTTCACCGCTTCTCTTGTGTCTTAAACATTGTTGTAATGACCTAAGCTTTTCATAAAACCCATTTTCAAACATCATGTGATAAAAACAAAGAGGAAGTAATTCCTCGGTTTTGTAAAATTTTGATCATTTTGAGAGAAAGAGAGGCCGCTAAGCTTTTAATGAATGAAATCATGCTTGTCGGCGTGAGTATCGAGAAGGATCTTGGTCCGATCCGCATCCGGTTCCACACTATCTTCAACGCGAATGATTTGTCGCTTTCTTAAAAACTTTCAAAAACGAAATGTCTCGTGCAGTCTTGTGAAGACCGGTGTGGAACCGCTCTTGAGATTGTGTAGCCTAGGATCGCTCTCGGTCTCAAGATTCAATTCGTCTGTTCAAAACCTAGAATCCGTTCAAAACATTCAGTGCCATAAAACGCCTGTGTGGCCCATTTCGAGGCAGCCCTCGAGCAAGAGGCATCAAAGTCAGATCAGGGAGATCAGATCCCACCAAGCAAAGCTCGAGAAGCAACCGTGACGGACTTTTCCTGCAAATCAATACGACAGTCGCTCTCCTGGATACGGAGAGGCTTCAATCTCAAAACCACTTGGCATAGGCTTGCTACACCTTTTATCCTTTGAGAGGCTCGCTGGGCCGAAAACCCGGAAGGGCGTGCCTGTGCAAAAGTTAGAGCAAAGAAAAAGAAAAAAAAGAAAAAAGAAAAATACAAAAGAAGCATAAAAAGAAAAGAAAAGAACGAAGAATAGCAAAAGAAAAGAAAGAAAAGAAAAGAAAAAAGAAAGAAAAAGAAAAACATAGCTCGCAAGGTCGAAAACCCGAATTGGGCACCTTGGCAAAAGTTAGAGCCTAAACAGTGAAGGTTAAAATACCCGAGTGTACCTTAACCGGAACTACGTAAGGCTTGATTCCCATGTTTGGGATACGTAGGCAACTTCATCTTGAAGTCCAGCCCCCAACGCTTCCATAGCGTCCCAGTCCATGACATGGTTTTGATCACTTTTGCCTCCTCTGAATGCGATGTCTCGATTGTAGTGACCTGGAACTACGTGATTTACTTCCTCTTGAAGTCCAAACCACCAACACCCTCCAGGTGACTGTGTCCATATATTGATTCAAACCGCTTTCGCCTCCGCGTCCGAGGATCCGATCGTCGTAAAAAAGGACTGGCTTACGACGTGCCGCGGCATCATCCAAACAAGGGGCAACTTTCCGTTGCCATGCATTGCCACAAGTCGCCCTAAGTTATCGTCCAAACCAGGGGCAACTTTCTGTTGCCTTATTCCCCTTTAAGCAAGGGGCAATTTTCCGTTGCCTCCGATCCGAGGTTGCGCATCTCGAGGGTAAGTTCTATGCTCGTCGGGCATTGACTGTTTGCAAAAATAGTTTTTGAAAATTTTTACTGAGGTTGACGGATTTTCTCGAAAACTGTTTCATTTTCAAAATTGGACCATGTTTGGACCCCAAAAGGAGAATTTTCAGTGCTCACAGCCTGATTCACATGATTTTCAAATCAAAAATCGAATAAGTGTGTTAATCTAACTCTCATTTTTGATCAAAACTGTTTTGGAAAACAAAAAATGGTCAAAATGACGAACTAGGGGCACGATTGAGTCAGGTCTTCTATCTTTTCCCGATAACATGCTTGCCATGAGGGCACGCTATTCACCAGAAGGAATAGCCGTGAGCCAACAGTGTTGGGCATGAACCCACAACCTCTCGTTTACCTATCAACCATACCTGGGGAGGGATTGAAAAATGAGAGATTAAAGAATAGAGAGGTGTAAGTTGAGAGAAAAGTAAGAAAAAGGGTTTAAGAGAAAAACCGAGCCTGAGGGCCGAGTGATGTAAGTATCACAAATCAGAAAGGGTGGGAATAATACCCGGAGGAATTGGCTCCTCGAGATTTGAGGTCTTTTTGTGAACATGTCCGTGTGTCGTGTCCTTTTCATTTGTCGGTCTCGATTTTAGCTTTAAGTCTTTTTCGAGCATGTCTCGTTCTTTTGGGTTGTGTGCCTTTTGTTTCTTTGTTTGTGTCTGTCTCGCTGTGGTAGGCTCGTTACCTTGGTTGAAAACCCTTCCTTACTTCAAAAAAATCGTTGTGCTCAGAATGCTGTGCCATTCTCTACATTTATGCGAGGCAAGAGAAGAAAAGGAGATTTGGGACATCCGAGTGTGTTTCAATCTCAACCGCTTTTTCCAGGTGGTCCGTCTTTATCGATTCAAAGTTATTTTTTCAGGGTTTGCTGTGTGCAGAATGAACTGAATGCTGTGTTATGGGCTATAGGTAGATCAATCCCCAGTTGAGTATCGGCTGTATTATCCAGTTTTGAGTAGTGGTTTGTATGAGTTGTTTGCTGTTAGTTGGTTGGTTATCCGATTACCATAATGCAAGTGCTCAATTTTCAGACAACAGATCAATATCATTTACATTTGAGGTGTAATATGAGGCAATACAGTGCAAGGTATGAAATATACACAAATGTAAACACTTTTTCAGACAAAAAGTTCGTTTCATTTCAATATCAACTTTTCAAGTACATAAGTTTTGAGAAACAAGATCTGCCTGAGGCAGTACAAAAGTACCCTAACTGCTAACCAAAAGGGGAAAATGCAAAAAGAAAAAGAAAATAGTAAAATCTGTATCACATGTCAAAAACTGGCTCCAGGGCCATCAAGCTATCCTAGTCCTCTTCCTGGACGAGGGTCCAGGAGCGTCATCACCAGGGGCACCACCAGGGGCATCGCTGCCTGAGCTCGAGTCCGAGCCAACATTGGTCTCCTCCGCCTCTAACTCTGCCTCAGACTCGCTGCTCGAATCGAGCCCGCGAGCTGCACCCGACATGGGTACGCCCACCACTGGTGCGAGGAAACACCCAGCCACCCCGGGTAGAAATGGGAGGTCCAGTCGGAGCGCCACCCACCGGAGGAATCGGAAGGAGGTCAAAAACAAGAAAGGCAATGCATCGTATCAAGAAAAGTGAATCGCGTAATGCAATGTATGAATACAGTGTGTGAATGCCGTGAGCAGTGGATCAGTGCGGAATGCAATGTATGAATAGAGTGTGTGAATGCCGTGAGCAGTGAATCAGTGCAAAATGCAGTGTGTGAGCGCAGTCTGTGAATGCCGTGAGCAGTGAATCAGTGCAGAATACAGTGTGTGAGTGCAGTGTATCAGATGCCGTGAGCAGTTCATCAGATGTTGTGTTATGCATCAGAATATGTAAAGCAGTCTGTATATGGTTTGAAGTGGTGGTCAGGGAGAACATACCGGAATGCTGTAGAGGGCTAGGAGGTCGAGTGTCCGCTGTAGCATCCCCATCATGGAGGCATTCATCTCCAATGACTGCCGGGTGTACCCGGAGGACGCCTGCAAAAGTATCAGATACATCAATATTCTGTGGAATATCAGATAAACTGAAATGAAATGACTATACAGAAATGCCGTAATACATTCCGGAGGCAAGTCAGGGACACCGAGAAGCTCATGGTCAGCCGGTGGAGGAGCAAAGGGGATCGGGTAGGTCGCTCCATCCTGCCCTCGGAAAGTCAATGAAGCGGGTAGAACAGGCCAACCGGACCCTCGCCCCCGCTAGACCCCACCTCTGCCACGGACTCGAGCCCTCTCGGCGCTCCTCCTCCCGCTCCCGCTCCAGCCGCTGGCACCGCAGGTCTCTCTCTCTTTGCTCGGTGGCCACCGCTCAGGGGCACATGATGAAGGTCCGGACGTACTCTGAGTAATCGCCCTCGCCTCAGAAATCATCAACCTCCCAGCCGATGGTGTAGTCCGCCATCACCTCAAAGGAACCTCTCCGTGTCCCGCATGTGCTCGGGAGGATGCACCGAACTATCTCGCCGTAAGCCTAGGGTCTGACGAAGAAGCGCCGCCAGTACCAAGCCCGGCTGCATCGCCTCAAGCAAAATCCGGTAACATGAGCTCTCGTCGGCACCGGCGAACCGATCCCTCATCACCACAGGCAGTGGAGCCCACGGTCGCCAGGTGATCTGAAAATGAAATACAGTGTGTTACCTACTGATATTGCAAATATACAGTGGAAAGGCGAGACCTAAATGAACTGCAAGTAAAACATACCTCGGCAGGAGTGATGGTGTCGAAGTAGCAGCGGAAGAAGCTAAAAGTCTCCAGCGGCCTCCGGGCGCATCTCCCGTCAAAGCGGCGTGAGAAGAGGACGACCAGAGGGGTCTCTGCATCGGGTACAGGAGCGAGCCTAGGAAAGTAGGCGTAGACCCACAACTGTAAGATAAATACCAGTACATTTATCGGATAAAGCGTATTGAGACGCATAGAAGATGTAAATAGCAGAGCTGCAGTGTGTTGTGCAAAGAAGCAGCAGAGTGTACAGCAGAGCAAAGGTACAACAAGTAAAGGGTATGTGTGTGCCGTGTGTACAGTATACAACAAGTGTAAAGCAGACTACAGTGTGTGCAGTGTGCAGAGTACAAAAAATAAAGAACGGAAATGAAAGGTAGAAAAAGAAATATACCTCCCAAGCATGCCAGTAACCCCCGAGCAACTGTCCACTGCCGCGGGAGGCTAAGCTCATATATCCATAAAGGGTGGCTAGAGCAGCGCCACCCCAATCAAAATGTAAGATGTCCCTCACATCCACTAGTGCGCTGAGGAGACAGAGAGGCACTGTGTTCGCCCGGTCGGCGAAGATGGTCATCCCGAAAAGGAACATGAGGAAGCCGCGTGCATATCTCTCTACGGCCTCCTGAGTCATCAGAGCTGCATAAACGAGGAGGGGCTGGACCCGGAACTGCACCTCGAACCAGGAGTACCAGACGAAGCCGGGACTCGCGAGAGGCAGTGCCACGCCAAGCAAGTAGACCTGAGCTGCGGTCCACTCATCCATGTCAATGTCAAAGGGGATCGGATCACCCCCTACCCCGATGCCGGTGAGCATCGAGAAATCATAAGGGGTCATCGTCATGTCCCCGTCACGACAATGAAATGAATCGGTGGTGTCCCACCACCTTCCACCAGTATGGCAAGAAGAGGTCTCAGATGTCGTGAGTCGAGAGTCCTCAGAATGCGCGCCGAAGCCAGCCTGGTCTACGATGCGGCGGACTGCGTCAGGAAGCTCAGAGTACCACTCGCGAGCGACGGTATTCCCATACCCGCGGATGGTATGGGAATCTCCCTGTTTTCAAACAAATAGTTATGAAGCAATATAAAATGTACAGTTTTGAAGAAACAGTCAAAATCAGTGCAAATTTGGCATGCGTGCAAGTTTATCAGATTCAAACAGATACCGGGTGCCGGTGTGGTTATAGTGAACTACAAAGTGTGATGCGTCAGTGTGTTTGAGTGGTTCAGTGTAAATGTGGCATGCGTGCAAATTTTTTCATATTCAAACAGATACCAGGTGCTGGTGTGCTTATAGTGAACTACAAAGTGTGATGCGTCAGTGTGTTTGAGTGGTTCGGTGCAAATGTGGCATGCGTGCATATTTTCATATTCAAACGGTTATCGGGTGTTGGTGTTTGCAGTGAAATACGGTGTGTGCCGTGGTTTGAGTGGTTCAAGGCTAAGTGCAGTGTGTGCGTGTGTGAGTCTTAAACAGATGATCAGTTGCAAACGCGTTTGTAATCAACAACAATATACAGTATATCAGTGTATCAGAACTAAGCAGTTAAACACTGTAATCAGCTATGGCAGTTGGCAGTCAAAGAATTCTACGTTGCAGAAAGTAAAGCGGAGAAAGAAAGTTACCTCAGAAGCGCCGGAGGATAGGTGGGAGACAGGTTCGCATAGCAGTTTCAGATCCAATGCCATGTCGGCTCTGAACCGGGCGAGTCGCCGGTGGTAAAATGTGAATCGCATGCCGGTAGGTCGCCGGGTCGAAAGGGCGCTCGCTCAACGGAAGGAGCTCGACCTCGAGTTCCATCTCGTGATCCGAGGGAGTCCCGCCACGTGGAACGTCGTCGGCCATGTCGAGAATGACGGGAAAATGGTCGAAGAATGAAAATCGGCTCGGAATGCGAAGAGTCAACTCGAAAGTCAACCCCCGGGAGGGTGGAAAATGGCCGAAAAGGTCGGGACGGAAAGAGGTACGGAAATGAAGAGGAAACCGAGGGGAACAATTCCCAAAAGGAGGAAATAGCAAAAGGAGTGCCGAAATAAAATTTCAATCGATCGAAAATGTCCGAAACGCGATGAACTTCGCGAATCGAACGACGAAAATGGCGCGAAAACACAAAGAAATGAGCGAATGAGGAGAAAAAGAGGCTCTAGAGAGAGAGGGAGATGGTTTTCGGTGCAAGGGAAATAAGAAAATAGGGTTTAGAAACCCTATTTTAAAAGACCCGAGGTGAAAAGTCGAATCTGCCCCGACTCAGCAACTTTTTGCCGGTCGGCAACATTTTGTGCCGGCCGGCAGAATATTGTGCCGATGGAATTTATTTTCAGCCGATGGACAGCCGGTGGCCTTCTAGCCCAGCCGGTGATGTTCCCACAGCCTTGTTTAGGCCCTGTGAGTGGTTTCTGGTCTTCATAGCTCAAGAAAGTGCAAAAAAGTGTATCTCCGACGCTCAACCGGCCTCCGTTTTGACCTCGGACCGTGTCTTCTGTGTGTGGCACTCAAATTCATGCAATGTTGTATCCTTTCGTATCCTTTTGTCTTTCATAAGATTCAAAAGTTGCCCCGTGTGCGTTGCACGCCTTCATCGCACTACTTTGGTGCATTACATCGCGCCGTCATGCGCCTCACAGTGGCATTGTTATGCACCTTTAACACGTGTTGTAACACGCACTCCCTTGGCATTGTCATGCACCTCAATACATACCGAGGCATGCGTGTCTCGTTTGCATCATCTTACATTTGCATTGGCATGCGTGTCTCACTTGCGTTGTGCATCGTTTCACATCACGGTCTAGGAGACCTTAAATCCTTGGAGGGTGAGAAACCTTTACCATTTTTGCACGGTCTAGGAAACCTTAAATCCTTGGAGGGTGCGAAACCTTTACCATTTTTGCACGGTCTAGGAGACCTTAAATCCTCGGGAGGTGCAAGACCTTTTGCATTAAGGTGCGCACCTCATCGCATTTGGCATGCATCGCATTGCACTTTCTTGTGTATTCGCGTTGTTCAACGCATCGCGCTTATTTTGGCGATCTCGTGGCATTTTGCATGCATTCAATCGCGCTTATTTTGGCGATCATACCATCATGTACATCACGGTCTAGGAGACCTTAAATCCTGGAAGGTGCAAGACCTTCGTTGCTTCGCACACACAATTCATGCATTGTCGTGCATTCAGAAGGCCGTATGCATGGCGCAGATTTCAAACATCATGCATCATCTGCATTAAAAAAAAAACATGCATTGTCATGCATACATTTTGCATCCCGGTCTAGGAGACCTTAAATCCTATGAAGGTGCAATTCCTTCGGTATCGTCGTGCCTAAATAACTTTCGGTGGTCTGGTAAAGCCACCTGCCTGTTTATGTGAGTTCCTAGAAGACCAACTAGGACGGTGAAAACTAGAGTTCGAATGGCTTATGCCTAGAACGTAAAGGTTCGGGATTTCCGAGACTAAAGTCTGGTTTAAATACCCAGGGGGTGTACCCTCGGCTTGAAATCTGTATGGAAGCCCCATAGGTTGAGGCAGCATGTTTGCGCCTCAGTTCTGGATACTGAACCAACCTAGTATATCGCCCTGTTGGTAAGATAGGGAAAGCTGCAATCATAGCCATTGCATTATATTGCACTATCATGCATCATTGTAAATATCGCATATGTCATGCATTACATTGCAAATACTGCATATGTCATGCATCATTGTAAACACATGCATTATCATGCATCATTGTGAATACTGCACATGTCATGCATTTCAAAAAATCCAAAACCAAAAAAAAAAAACCATATGTCATGCATTTTGTTGTAATATAGTGCATATGTCATGCATCCTTTGTAAATATCCATTCCATTGCATATTGTATATATTGCATTTTAGTTGCATCCATCCACTGCATCATCTTCCATCTATGGCTTGCACCTTTCCTTGTTGAGCTTGGTCTGGTATGTGCTCATACTTTTCACGTTGAAGCACAGTTCTGCATGTGTACGCGCCTATTCCTTGATGAACTTGGTTTGAGGGTGGCGGCACCTTTTCTGTGTTAGACATGGCTTGTACGTGTACATGCCTTTCCTAGGCAACATATGGTTTTGGCTACACGCCATATCCATTTCTATTACATTGTAGTGTAATTATTGCATCCAGCATTAGGATCATTATTCTTTCCTCAGCGGGTTGTCACCCCACTTATGTCATTCCACCCAATACTTGTTCTTGTGTCCGTCTACATCACTCATAGTTCAGACATCGTTCTATGGTAAACGGACTTGTTACTTCCATCAATCTATTTGACATATGTGTAGTTTCGAACCGCTCATGATTGAATCATGATTCAATTGCTCTGCATTTAGTTTGCATTGTTTCAATTGCATTGCATTATCATTTGCATTGTTTATACTTAGTTTTGTATATATTGCATATCATTTTGCATTCGTCATTGCATTGTCATGCATATTGTTAACAATATCATACCTGTTAAGTTTGCTTTCTTTGCAGGCACGATATTGTATGTACGGTTCATTTGAAGCCGGTGCAACCGGACGAGCCGCACAGGTATTGTATCCTCCGAGTGAGACGTATTGAGAATTGCATAATTCTCTTACATCCTTTCGCATTGTAGTGTAGTCCGTGTATGCTAGCTTATAACCTATATGCGTGTTTCATTATGACTTTCTTTGCACGATCATAAGTTATGCTCGGCTCCTTGCATTGTCTTGCATTTTGCCCCGCCTTTGGCGATACCTTGCTTGTCTTGCATGTTTGTCCAAGTCTTCGCCTTGTCAAAATGGATCGCCTCTGGCTTTGACATTCACTCCGTCATTGTTATGACTTTCGAGTTCACAAAGAGGGCAAATCAGACACCCCATTTTTGACCGTCCTCAAGACTTGGACGTCATCGCTTGAACACTCGGTGATTATCCATGTTTGTGTTCTTTGGAGTTCCCAGAGTTCTCGGCTATGCGCCTTGCCTCAAGATCTCCGAACTCGACTGTTTTGTGTCTGGTTTTGCACCAAACACTTGTGTTTTGCCTCAGAGAGGCAGGGAATGCCTTGTGAGACATCCCCACACACCACCGGCACTAGCTAGAGGCCGCCGGCTGGCTTTTGTTGCCACCGGCAATATATATTGCCGGCCGGCACTCTTTGTTGCCGGTCGTCAGTCATTTTTGTCAAAATGACATTTTTCGCTAGCCGCCATCGCTCAAATTGCTTTTTCGATATTTTATTACAATTGTTCGGCATTGACTTCTCCATACACGTGTATGGAGGGATGCACTTCTTGTCTTGCTTAATGCCTAAGCTTACAAGATTGCCTCCTCTATAAGAGGAGGCCTTCCCCCTTGGCTTTAGGGTTGGCTTTTTGGAGAGAAAAGAACTCAGAGCGAACTCTGGTTTTAGGTCTAGGATTGATACATATTATATCTCTATACCTCTCTCCCTTAAGTGTTCTAGGTGCATTTGTTCATAATATTGCACATCAACACCTAGTGTTTCACCTTTCCTTGGTTTCTGAGGTTCCAAGGGGTTGTTCTTGGTGTTCTTGGCTGGATTTGAGCCCAAGGAAGCAACAACATCAACACTTGTGAAGGTGGTCAACAAGGGTGAGAAACTTGCCTTTTATTCCCCATTTTTGTATCCTATTTTTACATGTCTTAAAGCTGTTTTTGTGTTTAGTGTATAACATAAAAAAGTTCTGTTTTTAAGCCATCTTAATTGTTTGTTAAGGGTGTTTTGTGGTTTGGGTGTGTTTGGTCACCCTTAGGCCTTGAAAGACCTCATTTTGTGCCATTTTGTGCAAGTTTCGAGACTTTGGTGTTTGGGCCTCTTCACCACTGAAATCTTGAGGGATTTCAGTGGTGGAGATGGTGCCTTGAAGTCTCCAAAAGGGGAGGGCCACCCCCTCTCCTTGTTGTCCTTGAAAGGGACTATTTTTGATCTCTTAAGGAGCCTTATGTTCAAGTGTGTGTTGATCATGTCTAGGCTGCATTTCATGCTTATTATGCCATAATATAATCATGTTGTACGTTGATTTTGGTGCTCCATTCATGCTTAGTGTAGTTGCCATGTAATGCCTTGTAATTCCCTTAACATGTCTTAGGTTGTTAGCCTTTGTTCGAGTGTGATTTAGGCTTAGACTTATGAATGTTTTGTGCTTATTTTGCCATGCTTTAGGTCTGTCCATAGTTGTTTGGGTCGATTTTGGTATGTTTAGCATAACTCCTTTGTATTTGTGGCTTGCCGGGCTTGTATGCCCCAAGTATGTGAATGTGTAGCATGTGTTGCTTGCATCATTTTGGTGGTTTGGAACCACCCAACATGTAATTTCAGTCCCTTTGGCATGCCCATATGCTTGCCTAAGTCACCTCTTTATTGCTTTGAAAGCATGTGTTGTATGCCCTTTTGTTTTGGCCATTATGCATGCCTTTGAATTTGAGTCACTTAGGTGCCATCTAAGTGGTCTTTTGGACTTAGTTTTATGTGTTAAAATTCTGTTTTTGGTCGCCTAATGCATGCCATGTATGGTTGTGTTAAGTGTAGTCCATTACCTCTTTGGTGAGCCTTGAGTGCTTGGGCCTTCTTGCATGCTTTACTGGTTTATTTAGTTGGTTTGGAACCTTCTATAACATGATTTTTAAAGCTTATGATGCATGCTAAGTGTCCATGATATCACCTTTCAAGTGTGCTTGAGGGTTCCTTACTTAGTGCCTAAGTGTTAAGTCTTAACATATGCATGTGTGTGTATGTGGTGGCTTTCATTTTTGGAATATTTTGGCCACTGATTTTAGGCCTATTTGGAGTTGCCTAAGTCATGTTTAAGACCATCATTTGCTTGCTTGCATGCTTACCTCATGTTTTGCTTGTATGCTTGCATAAGTGTCTTGCCATGCCATGTTGCATCCTTAGCTAACATGATTAGGTTGCAATGCATCTTGCATGCATGCCTTGTCCCTTGATTTGGTGATGGGGATTGGGCTTTTTGTATGCTTAGTTTGCATTTCATTTGACATGAAAATTGCACACTTGATTCTTTGGGCCGTCATGCATGAAAATGTGTAATTGGTGGCCCGAGAATCGAGGCACATCCTCCTTTGAGTCACAAACATGATAAGGAATGTGTTTGGTGCATACATTGCTTGAATTGAGCTGCCATGCAAGTTTTTCCCTTTGCTGCTGTGAGTTGCAGGTTTTGTAGGAATTCATTGCCGGCCGGCAATGTTTAGTGCCGACCGGCAATCAATTATCAGCTGATGGATGAATTTTGTGCCGATGGCCACATATAGCAGCCGGTGGCTATTCTGTTTAGCCGGTGGTGATTCCCAGTATCTAAGGAAGTAGTTCTGAGACTTTGGCAGTTTTTAGAGGAACAAAGCAGGGAAAACAGAGGCAAGCTAGGCATGGCAGTGCAATTCCGAGCAGAATCCGAGCACGCGTGCATTGAGCCCTCGCCCCGAGGCGGTTTACTATTTTTCCTTAGATTAATTAATTTGTTAATTTAATTAATTTGTAATATTTAATTAGCTTGCGTAGTTAATTATTTGTATTATTCTTTTGGTCCATCCGAGCGAGGGCGAATCTGTAATAAGTGTGGGTGAGTGGTGTGTATGTCTTCCAACAACCACTTCTTTCTTCCCTTTTATTTACCCGCTTACGATGGTAGATTAGGGCACGTTTATTTTAGCATACCATATGCTACGCATGCGTGCATCCATGCATTTTGTTGACATGCATCGGGCTCGGTATACCATACAAACTGCATTGTATCTTCAAATCTAACTTGAATACGTGTTACTCGTGCATTTCACATGCCATGTTTAGGGTTAGCCGAGCCTATCCTAATCACATTCTGTATGCGATGCATTAGTCACTTAACATGAACTAGGGCATGCATTTTTGCTAACTAGTTATTGTTTTGGCACGGAGTACGATGTAAGTGTTTACGCTTTAGCACATCGCATGCGTGTGAATGTTAGCATGATAGTAGGCTTACCATGTGGCTAAATGCTTATATGAGATAAACTGTTTGAATGCCTGTGGGTGGAGGTTGGATTGTTTGAGTTGGAATAACTCATTGAAATCCGTGTTTTAGCCTACTTGCGAGTAACAAATCCAAAGCATTTTCAAAATGAACGGATATGCAATGTTTGTTTCCAAATTAGGCAAATCTAGTCTATACTTGTTTGTTGCGCACATAACATAGTAATTCTAGGCTAATAACCGGAACAAGAGCATGTAATGTTTTCAAAATCGGATATCACGGTTAGTAGAGGCCGGTCTTCGGACGGGGCGAAAGGGGGTGCTCATAGCTGACCTTCCCCGATCGTACCCAAGCTCCCGAGCCAAGACAACTTTGGTGATGACGGACACGTGGCCTTCGGCACCGAGTCAGGGTTTCCTAAATTTCCCATTTTAAAATATTTAGGTGGCGACTCTGTATCTGGCAAAGCAGTCCATGTTTGGCACTACTTTTCAAAAATCTGTTTTCTCAAACGATTTGCCAGAGTTGGACTCTTTGGTTCAGATTAAGAACCGCAACAAAGCAAAACAGAAGTCCGAATCAGAGAGTGAGGCCTCAAGGGCAGCTTTACAGCCGCGACTCGCTGGGACTTTAGAGAGCTTGACTCGAACTCGTGATATCCTGTTTTGACTACACTTATGTGTTTCTTTGCATTGCATGTGCATTGGTGCGCCTAGGACACCGTGTTGGCCATCTTCTATTCCTTAGCGGTTTGTTGGAGGCTTGTCTTGTCAAGGCATGACCATAAGGCTGACCGGTTGCGGGCTCTGCCAGTATGGGAACACAAACCCCGGTTGTACCGGGGCACCCTTTTCGACCATTCGACCTAGTGCATATCAAAATCCGTAGTGACCATTCCAAGCTAGGACAGGTTGCTCACCCGATCATAGGTTGTTTAAAACCGTTGCGTGCGTAGTGAAACCCTAGCTCTTGACAAAATAGGACAGGGAAACCCTACCCCAATAGAGGGGTGTATTGGCTCTCTTTTACCTGTTATGTGCTTTTAAAGTGTATCTCTGCAGGGAACGCATATATCAGTTTGCAAGTTTGGGTATCCGACCTGAGGACACCCCAGACGTGTTGTTGAGAATCGCCAGTGTCTGCGGGTATCAGTTCAATTTTGAATAGTGATTCTGGGGAACAGTGTTCAGTAGTAGAGTGCAATTGTTCGACTACACCAGTGTTTGATCTGTTTAGGGCTGAAATACTGCTTGTTTTCCGTTTCAGTTCAGAGATTTAGAGGGTCGATCCAGAACAACTAGTGTCTTCTCCTTGCTGAGGCAGGACTGAACATGACGCAGAACTTAGAAGAGATCGTGGTCATGACGGCCGCGTTGAGTCAAGAAACTACCCCACAGGATGAGACTACTGTTGACATGCCGCATCCACCCAGGTCGCCTGCCGTACATCCAATTTGGCCCCCTCAACTATGTTAGGCTCGCGAGCCTACTACATTTGAAGTAATGGGAATGATAGGTGATCTTCAAAGATCCGTGGCGGATCTTGCCTATGGGATGTCTGTTTTGCCAGCAGCTGCACCACACGCCGCAGGCGTTATACCCCAGGAACCCCCGCTATTGGAACGAATTGTAATTGAACTCAGCCAACCGAAGATGGCCTCCAGCTATGGCAACGACGCATCAAACCAAGTTCTAAATCAAGCTGAGGCTAGAGATAAAGGCAAAATGAAGGCAGATGCCGACCCTACCGAACAACTGCTGTGGGCAGTAGAGGCTTTGAAAGCCGGGGGAATGAACAAGCAACAGATATCCGCAGTTGTGTCAAAAGCTGTGGAGGATGCTTTCCCTACTCCACCTGAGGGCAGTTCCAGTCAATCAGAGAATCGGGATAGGCCCCGTCATGCCAAAACGGTTCTTCCCGTTCCCAGCCTTGCATCCGGAAAGGATCAGAAATCCAAGGCCGCACCCGCTGATCCGTTTGCTAGTGCATCTAGCAAGAGTGTTCAGGCACCAAAGTACCTGCCCCGGGGGCGCAGGGTCTTCCATGCTCTCTACATGCCATTATCTATGGCTCTTCATATCCTTGCCGAGAGGGGACACCTTAAACCCCCGAGCCTCGGCCTCCGAAGAATCTCTCGCCACACATGATCTTTGCTCAGATCAGGCGTACCATCGCCAGACCGCTATGCTACTGACTAATTGTTTCGCCTCCCGACGAGTTTGCAAGATTTGATTGACAACGAGGTTATCCTCCCCCACCTCAAGAAAGTCCGTCACCACCCGCTTGTTGGATTTTGAGGATCTGATTCGCAAGTATGTAATCGAAGGTGGACCGCTCAGGGCGATGCGATACATTTTGATGTGGCGTTTGGCACGCATTTTTGGGCATCTGTTAATGTTAGTTTTGTAAAATTCTGACTTGGGTGTCGAGTCAGTCTTTTGTTTTGTTTTGAGTCTGCTCTCAGTATGGAGTCGGTCTTTTTTGCTTCTGTGGTCTGTCTTGTTGTAATGAGTCACCCTCTTGTATAGTATACCGTGATTTCGGGTTGTTGTCTCAAACACGCTTTTGTCTTATGATTAGTTGCTTTTCTTTTGAGCACATTTCGCCGAGAGCCATTATACCAAAGAATCAGAATGAAATAGCTACGGCTATCATGTGCCATATTTGTTGCTATTTGAGTTAGCCGTGCCAGAAGATGTGAATGGAACGACAGTGCATTTCGCCTACTCTCTTGTGCCTTAAACATCGTCGTAATGACCTAAGCTTTTCATAAAACCCCTTTTCGAACACTGCGGTGATAAAAACAAAGAGGAAGTAATTCCTCGGGTTTTGTAAAATTTTGATCATTTTGAGAGAAAGAGAGGCCTGCTAAGCTTTTAATGAATGAAATCATGCTTGTCGGCGTGAGTACTGAGAAGGATCCTGGTCCGATCCAAACTGGTTCCACACTATCTTCAACGCGAATGATTTGTCGCTTTCTTAAAAACTTTCAAAAACGAAATGTCTTGTGCAGTCTTGTAAAGATCGGTGTGGAACCGCTCTTGAGATTGTGCAGCCTAGGATCGCTCTCGGTCTCAAGATTCAATTCGTCTGTTCAAAACCTGGAATCCGTTCAAAACATTCAGTGCCATGAAACGCCTGTGTGGCCCATTTCGAGGCAGCCCCCGAGCAAGAGGCATCAAAGTCAGATCAGGGAGATCAGATCCCACCAAGCAAAGCTCGAGAAGCAACCGTGATGGACTTTTCCTGCAAATCAATACAACAGTCGCTCTCCTGGATACGGAGAGGCTTCAATCTCAAAACCACTTGGCATAGGCTTGCTACACCTTTTATCCTTTGAGAGGCTCGCTGGGCCGAAAACCCGGAAGGGCGGCCCAGGCAAAAGTTAGAGCAAAGAAAAAGAAAAAAAAGAAAAAAGAAAAATACAAAAGAAGCAAAAAAGAGAAAAGAAAAGAACGAAGAATAGCAAAAGAAAAGAAAGAAAAGAAATGAAAATGAAAAAGAAAAGAAAAAGAAGGAAAATAAAAACATAGCTCGCAAGGTCGAAAACCCGCATTGGGCACCTTGGCAAAAGTTAGAGCCTAAACAGTGAAGGTTAAAATACCCAAGTGTACCTTAATCGGAACCACGTAAGGCTTGATTCCCATGTTTGGGATACGTAGGCAACCTCATCTTGAAGTCCAGCCCCCAACGCTTCCATAGCGTCCCAGTCCATGACATGGTTTTGATCACTTTTGCCTCCTCTGAATGCGATGTCTCGATTGTAGTGACCTGGAACTACGTGATTTACTTCCTCTTGAAGTCCAAACCACCAACACCCTCCAGGTGACTGTGTCCATATATTGATTCAAACTGTCTTCGCCTCCTCCACGTCTGAGGATCCGATCGTCGTAAAAAAGGACTGGCTTACGACGTGCCGCGGCATCATCCAAACAAGGGGCAACTTTCCGTTGCCATGCATTGCCACAAGTCGCCCTAAGTTATCGTCCAAACCAGGGGCAACTTTCTGTTGCCTTATTCCCCTTTAAGCAAGGGGCAATTTTCCGTTGCCTCCGATCCCAAGTTGCGCATCTCGAGGGTAAGTTCTATGCTCGTCGGGCATCGACTGTTTGCAAAAATAGTTTTTCAAAATTTTCACTGAGGTTGACTTATTTTCTCGAAAACTGTTTCATTTTCAAAATTGGACCATGTTTGGACCCCAAAAGGAGAATTTTCAATGCTCACAGCCTGATTCACATGATTTTCAAATCAAAAATCAAATAAGTGTGTTAATCTAACTCTCATTTTTGATCAAAACTGTTTTGGAAAACAAAAAATGGTCAAAATGACGAACTAGGGGCACGATTGAGTCAGGTCTTCTGTCTTTCCCCGATAACATGCTTGCCATGAGGGTACGCTATTCACCAGAAAGAATAGCCGTGAGCTAACAGTGTTGGGCGTGAACCCACAACCGCTCGTTTACCTATCAACCATACCTGGGGAGGGATTGAAAAATGAGAGATTAAAGAATAGAGAGGTGTAAGTTGAGAGAAAAGTAAGAAAAAGGGTTTAAGAGAAAAACCGAGCCTGAGGGCCGAGTGATGTAAGTATCACAAATCAGAAAGGGTGGGAATAATACCCGGAGGAATTGGCTCCTCGAGATTTGAGGTCTTTTTGTGAACATGTCCGTGTGTCGTGTCCTTTTGATTTGTCGGTCTCGATTTTAGCTTTAAGTCTTTTTCGAGCATGTCTCGTTCTTTTAGGTTGTGTGCCTTTTGTTTCTTTGTTTGAGTCTGTCTCGCTGTGGTAGGCTCGTTACCCTGGTTGAAAACCCTTCATTACTTCAAAAAAATCGTTGTGCTCAGAATGCTGTGCCATTCTCTACATTTATGCGAGGCAAGAGAAGAAAAGGAGATTTGGGACATCCGAGTGTGTTTCAATCTCAACCGCTTTGGCTTGTGGTCTGGCCTTGTCGATTCAGTTATTTGTTCGTGGTTTGTTGTGCAGAATGAACTGAATGTTGTGTTATGGGCTATAGGTAAATCAATCCCTAGTAGAGTATCGGCTGTATTATCCAGTTTGAGTAGTGGTTTGTATGAGTTGTTTGCTGTTAGTTGGTTGGTTATCCGATTATCATAATGCAAGTGCTCAATTTTCAGACAACAGATCAATATCATTTACATTTGAGGTGTAATATGAGGCAATACAGTGTAAGGTATGAAATATACATAAATGTAAACACTTTTTCAGACAAAAAGTTCGTTTCATTTCAATATCAACTTTTCAAGTACATAAGTTTTGAGAAACAAAATCTGCCTGCGGCAGTACAAAAGTACCCTAACTGCTAACCAAAAGGGGAAAATGCAAAAAGAAAAAGAAAACAGTAAAATCTGTATCACATGTCAAAAACCGGCTCCGGGGCCATCAAGCTATCCTAGTCCTCTTCCTGGACGAGGGTCCAGGAGCGTCATCACCAGGGGCACCACCAGGGGCATCGCCGCCTGAGCTCCAGTCCGAGCCAACATCGGTCTCCTCCGACCGCCTCGACTCGCTGTTCGAATCGAGCCCGCGAGCTGCTCCCGACATGGGTACGCCCTCCTCTAGTGCGAGGAAACACTCTGCCATCCCGGGTAGAAATGGGAGGTCCAGTCGGAGCGCCACCCACCGGAGCGCCACCCACCGGAGGAATCGGGAAGGGAGGCTGAAAAGCAAGAAAGGCAAATGCATCAGAATACTGCAAACAGTGAATCAGTGCAGAATGCAATGTATGAATACAGTGTGTGAATGCCGTGAGCAGTGGATCAGTGCGGAATGCAATGTATGAATAGAGTGTGTGAATGCCGTGAGCAGTGAATCAGTGCAAAATACAAAGCAGCGTGAGTGCATGAAGCGATGTATCGATGCTGCGTGAGCAGTTCATCAGATGTTGTGTTATGCATCAGAATATGTAAAGCAGTTTGTATATGGTTTGAAGTGGTGGTCAGGAAGAACATACCGGAATGCTGTAGAGGGCTAGGAGGTCGAGTGTCCGCTGTAGCATCCCCATCATGGAGGCATTCATCTCCAATGACTGCCGGGTGTACCCGGAAGACGCCTGCAAAAGTATCAGATACATCAATATTCTGTGGAAAATCAGATAAACGGAAATGAAATGACTTGAAGCGTAATGCGTCTTCGAAGCGTAATGCGTGAGAAATGGTAAGTAAACGCCGTATTTACATATCTGCCACTGTGCAGGAGAATCCGTATAAGTGTTCCAGTGTTCGAACCACAATGCGTGAGAAATGGCTTGTAAATGCCGTATTTACATATCTGCCACTGTGCAGGAGAATCCGTATAGTTGTTCAAGTGTTCGTACTGTAATGCGTGAGAAATGGTAAGTAAACGCCGTATTTACATACCTGCCACTGTGAAGGAGAATCAGTATAGGCGTTCGAGTGTTCGAACCGTAATGCGTGAGAAATGGTAAGTACTACATATATATCCGCATACAGGAGAATCCGTATAGGTGTTCGAGTGTTCGAACCGTAATGCGTGAGAAATGGTAAGCAAACGTCGTATTTACAAATCTGCCACTGTGCAGGAGAATCCGTATAGGTGTTCGAGTGTTCGAACCGTAAGGCGTGAGAAATGGTAAGCAAACGTCGTATTTACATATCTGCCACTGTGCAGGAGAATCCGTATTGGTGTTCTAGTGTTCGAACTGTAATGCGTGAGAAATGGTATGTAAACGCCGTATTTACATATCTGCCACTGTGCTGGAGAATCCGTATAGGTGTACGACTCTTCAAAGCGTAATGCATGAGAAATGGTAAGTAAACGCTGTATTTACATATCTGCCACTGTGCAGGAGAATCCGTAAAAGTGTTCGAGTCTTCGGTCCCTAATGCGTGAGAAATGGTAAGTAAACGCCATATTTACATATCTGCCACTGTGCTGGAGAATCCGTGTAAGTGTTTCGGCGTTCAAACCGCAATGCGTGAGAAATGGCAAGTAAACGCCATATTTTCATATCTGCCACTGTGCAGGAGAATCCGTATAGGTGTTCGAGTGTTCGAACCGTAATGCGTGAGAAATGGTAAGCAAATGTCGTATTTACATATCTGCCACTGTGCAGGAGAATCCGTATAGGTGATCGAGTTTTCGAACCATAATGAGTGAGAAATGGTAAGGAAACGCCGTATTCACTTATCTGCTACTATGCAGGAGAATCCGTATAGGTGTTCGAGTGTTCGAACCGTATTTACATATCTGCCACTGTGGAAGAGAATCCGTATAGGTGTTCGAGTGTTCGAACCGTAATGCGCCCGAAATGGTAAGCAAACGCCGTATTTACTTATCTGCCACTGTGCAGGAGAATCTGCATAGGTGTTCGAGGGTATGAACTGTAATGCGTGAGAAATGGTAAGCAAACGTCGTATTTACATATCTGCCACTGTGTAAGAGAATCCGTATAGGTGTTCGATTTTTTCAACCCTAATGCGTGACAAATGGTAAGTAAACGCCGTATTTACATATCTGCCACAATACAGGAGAATCCGTATAGATGTTCGAGTGTTCGAACTGTAATGCGTGAGAAACGGTAAGTAAACGTCGTATTTACATATCTGCCACTGTGCAGGAGAATCCGTATCGGTGTTCGAGTCTTCGAAGCGTAATGCCTGAGAATTGGTAAGTAAACGCGTATTTACATATCTGCCACTGTGCAGGAGAATCCGTAAAGGTGTTCGAGTCCTCGAACGCTAATGCGTGAGAAATGGTTAGCAAACGCCGTATTTACATATCTGCCACTTTGCTGGAGAATCCGTATAGGTGTTCGAGTGTTCGAACCATAATGCGTGAGAAATGGTAAGCAAACGTCGTATTTACAAATCTGCCACTATGCAGGAGAATCCGTATAGGTGTTCGAGTGTTCGAACCGTAAGGCGTGAGAAATGGTAAGCAAACGTCGTATTTACGTGTCTGCCACTGTGCAGGAGAATCCGTATTGGTGTTCTAGTGTTCGAACTGTAATGCGTGAGAAATGGTATGTAAACGCCGTATTTACATATCTGCCACTGTGCTGGAGAATCCGTATAGGTGTTCGACTCTTCGAAGCGTAATGCGTGAGAAATGGTAAGTAAATGCTGTATTTACATATCTGCCACTGTGCAGGAGAATCCGTAAAAGTGTTCGAGTCTTCGGTCCCTAATGCGTGAGAAATGGTAAGTAAACGCCGTATTTACATATCTGCCACTGTGCAGGAGAATCCATGTAAGTGTTCCGACGTTCAAACCGCAATGCGTGAGAAATGGCAAGTAAACGCCATATTTACATATCTGCCACTGTGCAGGGGAATTCGTATAGTTGTTCGAGTGTTCAAACCGTGATGCGTGAGAAATGGTAAGTAAACGCCGTATTTACATATCTGCCACTGTGCCGGGGAATCGGTATGGGTGTTCGAGTGTTCAAACCGCAATGTGTGAGAAATGGTATGTAAACGCCGTTCTTACATATTTGCCACTGTGCAGGAGAATCCGTATAGGTGTTCGAGTGTTCGAACCGTAATGTGTGAGAAATGGTAAGCAAATGTCGTATTTACATAGCTGCCACTGTGCAGGAGAATCCGTATAGGTGATAGAGTTTTCGAACCATAATGAGTGAGAAATGGTAAGTAAACGCCGTATTCACTTATCTGCTACTATGCAGGAGAATCCGTATAGGTGTTCTAGTGTTCGAACCGTATTTACATATCTGCCACTGTGCAAGAGAATCCGTATAGGTGTTCGAGTGTTCGAACCGTAATGCGTGAGAAATGGTAAGTAAACGCCGTATTTACATATCTGCCACTGTGCAGGAGAATCCGCATAGGTGTTCGAGGGTTCGAACCGTAATGCGTGAGAAATGGTAAGCAAACGTCGTATTTACATATCTGCCACTGTGCAGGAGAATCCGTATAGGCGTTCGAGTTTTCGAACCCTAATGCGTGAGAAATGGTAAGTAAACGCCGTATTTACATATCTGCCACAATGCAGGAGAATCCGTATAGGTGTTCGAGTGTTCGAACCGTAATGCGTGAGAAATGGTAAGTAAACGCCGTATTTACATATCTGCCACTGTGCAGGAGAATCCGTATAGGTGTTCGAGTCTTCGAAGCGTAATGCGTGAGAAATGGTAAGTAAACGCCGTATTTACTTATCTGCCACTGTGCAGGAGAATCCGTAAAGGTGTTCGAGTCTTCGAACCGTAATGCGTGAGAAATGGTAAGTAAACGCCGTATTTACATATCGCGGGAGAATCAGTGAGTGTTCGAGTCGTAATGCATGCGAAATGGTAAGTAAACGCCGTATTTACTTATCTGCCACTGTGCAGGAGAATCCGTAAAGGTGTTCGAGTGTTCGGACCCTAATCCGTGAGAAATAGTAAGCAAATGCCGTATTTACATATCTGCCACTTTGCTGGAGAATCCGTATAGGTGTTCGAGTGTTCGAACCCTAATGCGTGAGAAATGGTAAGTAAACGCCGTATTTACATATCTGCCACTGTGCAGGAGAATCCATATAGGTGTTCGAGTGTTCGAACTGTAATGCGTGAGAAATGGTAAATAAACGCCGTATTTACATATCTGCCACTGTGTAGGAGAATCCGTGTTGGTGTTTGAGTGTTCGAACTGTAATGCGTGAGAAATGGTAAGTAAACGCCGTATTTACATATCTGCCACTGTGCAGGAGAATTCGTATAGGTGTTCGAGTCTTCGAAGCGTAATGCATGAGAAATGGTAAGTAAACGCCGTATTTACATATCTGCCACTGTGCAGGAGAATCCGTATAGGTGTTCGAGTCCTCGAACCCTAATGCGTGAGAAATGGTAAGCAAACGCCGTATTTAGATATCGGCCACTGTGCAGGATAATTCGTATAGGTGTTCGAGTCTTCGAAGCGTAATGCGTGAGAAATTGTAAGTAAACGCCGTATTTACATATCTGCCACTGTGCTGGAGAATCCGTATAGGTGTTCGAGTCCTCGAACCCTAATGCGTGAGAAATGGTAAGCAAACGCCGTATTTACATATCTGCCACAATGCTAGAGAATCCGGATAGGTGTTCGAGTGTTCGAACCCTAATGTGTGAGAAATGGTAAGTAAACGCCGTATTTACATATCTGCCACCCTGCAGGAGAATCCGTTTTGGTGTTCGAGTGTTCGAGCCGTAATTCGTTAGAAATGGTAAGTAAACGCCGTATTTACATATCTGCTATTGTGCAGGAGAATCCGTATTGGTGTTCAAGTGTTCGAACCGTAATGCGTGAGAAGTGGTAAGTAAACGCCGTATTTACTTATCTGCCACTGTGCAGGAGAATCCGTACAGGTGTTCGAGTGTCCGAACCGTATTTACATATCTGCCACTGTGCAGGAGAATTCATATCGGTGTTCGAGTGTTCGAACCGTAATGCGTGAGAAATGGTTAGCAAACGCCGTATTTACTTATCTGCCACTGTGCAGGCGAATCCGTATAAGTGTACGAGTGTTCGAACCGTAATGCGTGAGAAATGGTAAGTAAATGCCGTCCTTACATATCTGCCACTGCGCAGGAGAATCGGAATATGTGTTCGAGGGTTCGAACCGTAATGCATGAGAAACGGTAAGCAAACGTCGTATTTACATATCTGCCACTGTGTTGGAGAATCTGTATTGGTGTTCGAGTTTTTGAACCCTAATGCGTGAGAAATGGTAAGTAAACGCCGTATTTACATATCTGCCACTATGCAGTAGAATCCGTATAGATGTTTGAGTGTGCGAACTGTAATGCTTGAGAAACGGTAAGTAGACGTCGTATTTACATATTTCCCACTGTGTAGGAAAATCTGTATAGATGTTCGAGTTTTCGAAGCGTAATGCGTGAGAAATGGTAAATAAATGCCGTATTTACATATCTGCCACTGTGCAGGAGAATCCGCAAAGGTGTTTGAGTCTTCGAACCCTAATGCGTGAGAAATGGTACGCAAATGCCGTATTTACATATCTGCCACTAGGCTGGAGAATCCGTATAGGTGTTCGAGTGTTCGAACCCTAATGCGTGAGAAATGGTAAGTAAACGCCGTATTTACATATCTGCCACTGTGCAGGAGTATCCGCATTGGTGTTCGAGAGTTCTAACTGTAACACGTGAGAAATGGTAAGCAAACGCTGTATTTACATATCTGCCACTGTGCAGGGGAATCCGTATAGGTGTTTGAGTCTTCGAAGCGTAATGCGTGAGAAATGGAAAGTAAACGCCGTATTTACATATCTGCCACTGTGCAGGAGAATCCGTAAAGGTGTTCGAGTCTTCGGTCCCCAATGCGTGAGAAATAGTAAGCGAATGCCGTTTTTTACAAATCTGCCACTGTGCAGGAGAATCCGTATATATGTTCGAGTGTTCGAACCCTAATGCGTGAGAAATGGTAGGTAAACGCCGTATTTACATATCTGTCGCTGTGCAGGAGAATCCGTATAAGTGTTCCAGTGTTCGAACCAAAATGCGGGTGAAATGGCAAGTAAACGCCGTATTTACATATCTGCCGCTGTGCAGGAGAATCCGTATAGGTGTTCGAGTCTTTGAAGCGTAATGCGTGATAAATGGTAGGTAAACGCTATATTTGCATATCTGCCACTGTGCAGGAGAATCCGTATAGGTATTCCAGTGTTCGAACCGCAATGCGTGAGATAGGGCAGGTAAACGCCGTATTTACATATCTGCCACTGTGCAGGAGAATCAGGATAGGTGTTCGAGTGTTCGAACCGTAATGCGTGAGAAATGGTAAGTAAACGCCATACTTACGTATTTGCCACAACGCAGGAGAATCCGTATAGGTGTTCGAGTGTTCGAACCGTAATGCGTGAGAAATGGTAAGCAAACGTCGTATTTACATATCTGGCACAGTGCAGCAGAATCTGTATAGGTGTTCGAGTGTTTGAAGTGTAAGGCGTGAGAAATGGTAAATAAACGCCGTATTTACTTATCTGCCGCTGTGCAGGAGAATCCGTATAGGTGTTCGAGTGTTCGAACCGTAATGCGTGAAAAATGGTAAGCAAACGTCGTATTTACATATCTGCCACCGTGTAGGAGAATCGGTATAGGTGTTCGAGTGTTCGAACCCTAATGCATCAGAAATGGTAAGCAAACGCCGCATTTACATATCTGCCACTGTGCAGGAGAATCCGTCTAGGTGTTCGAGTGTTCGAACCGCAATGCGTGAGAAATGGCAAGGAAACGACGTATTTACATATCAGCCACTGTGAAGGAGAATCCATATAGGTGTTCGAGTGTTCGAACCGTAATGCATGAGAAATGGTAAGCAAACGCCGTATTTACATATCTGCCACTGTGCAGTAGAATCCGTATAGGTGTTCGTGTCTTCAAAGCGTAATGCATGAGAAATGGTAAATAAACGACGTATTTACATATCTTCCACTGTGCAGGGGAATTCGTATAGGTGTTCCAGTGTTTGAACCGCAATGCGTGAGAAATGGCAAGTAAACGCCGTATTTACATATCTGCCACTGTGCAGGAGAATCCGTATAGGTGTTCAAGTGTTTGAACCGTAATGCGTGAGAAATCGTAAGTAAACGCCGTACCTACATATCTGCCACTGCGCAGGAGAATCCGTAAAGGTGTCCGAGTGTTCGAAACGTAATGCGTGAGAAATGGAAAGTAAAATCCGTAGTTACAAATCTGCCACTGTGCAGGAGAATCCGCATAGTTCTTCGAGTGTTCGAACCATAATGCATGAGAAATGGTAAGCAGACGCTGTACTAATAAATCGGCCACTGTGTAGGAGAATCCGCATAGGTGTTCGAGGGTTCGAACTGTAATGCGTGAGAAATGGTAAGCAAACGTCGTATTAACATATCTGCCACTGTCCAGGAGAATCCGTATGGGTGTTCGAGTTTTCGAACCCCAATGCGTGAGAAATGGTAAGTAAACGCCGAATTTACGTATCTACCTCAATGTTGGTGAATCCATATAGGTGTTCGAGTGTTCGAACCCTAATGCATGAGAAATGGTAAGTAAACCCCGTATTTACATATCAGCCACTGTGCAGTAGAATCCGTATAGGTGTTCGAGTGGTCGAACCGTAATGTGTGAGAAATGGTAAGTAAACCCCGTATTTACTTATCTGCCACTGTGCAGGAGAATCTGCATAGGTGTTCGAGGGTTCGAACCGTAATGCGTGAGAAATGGTAAGTAAACGCCGTACTTACAAATCTGCCACTGTGCAGGAGAATCCGCATGGGTGTTCGAGGGTTCGAACCGTAATGCGTGAGAAATGGTAAGCCAACATCCTATTTACATATCTGCCACTGTGCTGGAGAATCCGTATAGGTGTTCGAGTTTTTGAACCCTAATGCGTTAGAAATGGTAAGTAAATGCCGTATTTACATATTTGCCACAATGCAGGAGAATCCGTATAGATGTTCCAGTATTCGAACTGTAACGCGTGAGAAACGGTAAGTGAACATCGTATTTACATATCTGCCACTGTGCAGGAGAATCCGTATAGGTGTTCGAGTCTTCGAAGCGTAATGCATGCGAAATGGTAAGTAAACGCCGTATTTACATATCTGCCACTGTGCAGGAGAATCCGTAAAGGTGTTCGAGTCTTCGAACCCAAATGCGTGAGAAATGGTAAACAAACGCCGTATTTACATATCTGCCACTGTGCTGGAGAATCCGTATAGTTGTTCGAATCTTCGATCCGTAATGCGTGAGAAATGGTAAGTAAACACCGTATTTACATATCTGCCACTGTGCAAGAGAATCCGTGTAGGTGTTCAAGTGTTCAAACCGTAATGCGTGAGAAATGGTAACTAAACGTCGTATTTACATATCTTCGACTGTGCAGGAGAATCCGTATTGCTGTTCGTGTGTTCGAACTGTAATGCGTGAGAAATGGTAAGTAAACGCCGTATTTACATATCTGCCACTTTGCAGGGGAATCCGTACAGATGTTCGAGTCTTCGAAGCGTAATGCGTGAGAAATGATAAGTAAACGCCGTATTTACATATCTGCCACTGTGTAGGAGAATCCGTAAAGGTGTTCGAGTCTTCGAACCCTAATGCGTGAGAAATGGTAAGCAAACGCCGTATTTACATATCTGCCACTGTGCAGGAGAATCCATATAGGTGTTCGAGTGTTCGAACCGTAATGCGTGAGAAATGGTAAGTAAACGCCGTATTTACATATCTGCCACTGTGCAGGAGAATCCGTATAGGTGTTCGAGTGTTCGAAGCGTAATGCGTGAGAAATGGTAAGTAAACGCTGTATTTACATATCTGCCACTGTGTAGGAGAATCCGTAAAGGTGTTCGAGTCTTCGAACCGTAATGCGTGAGAAATGGTATGCAAACGCCGTATTTACATATCTGCCACTGTGCAGGAGAATCCATATAGGTGTTCGAGTGTTCGAACCCTAATGCGTGAGAAATGGTAAGTAAACGCCGTATTTATATATATCTACCACTGTGCAGGAGAATCCGTATAGGTGTTCGAGTGTTCGAACCGCAATGCGTGAGAAATGGCAAGTAAATGCCGTATTTACGTATCTGCCACTGTGCAGGAGAATCCGTATAGGTGTTCGAGTGTTCGAACCGTAATGCGTGAGAAATGGAAAGCAAATGTCGTATTTACGTATCTGCCACTATGCAGGAGAATCCGTATAGGTGTTCGAGTGTTCGAACCGTGATGCGTGAGAAATGGTAAGCAAATCTCGTATTTACATATCTACCACCGTACAGGAGGATCCGCATAGGTGTTCGAGTGTTCGAACCGTAATGCCTGAGAAATGGTAAGTAAACGCCGTATTTACTTATCTGCCACTGTGCAGGAGAATCCGTATAGGGGTTCGAGTGTTCGAACCGTAATGCGTGAGAAATGGTAAGTAAATGCCGTATTTACATATCTGCCATTATGTAGAAGAATGCATATAGGTGTTCGAGTGTTCGAACCGTAATGCGTGAGAAATTGTAAGGAAACGCCGTACTTACAAATCTGCCACTCTGCAGGAAAATCCGCATAAGTGTTTGAGGATTCGAACCGTAATGCGTGAGAAATGGTAAGCAAACGTCGTATTTACATATCTGCCACTGTGCAGGAGAATCTGTGTAGGTGTTCGAGTTTTCCAAGCCTAATGCGTGAGAAATGGTAAGCAAACGTCGTATTTACATATCTGCCACTATGCAGGAGAATCCGTATAGGTGTCCGAGTTTTCCAACCCTAATACGTGAGAAATAGTAAGTAAACGCCGTATTTACATATCTACCACAACGCTGGAGAATCCGTCTACGTGTTCGAGTGTTCGAACCATAATGCGTAAGAAATGGCACGTAAACGCCGTATTTACATATCCGCCATTGCGCTGGAGAATGCGTATAGGTGTTCGAGTGTTCGAACCCTAATGCGTGAGAAATGGTTAGGAAACGCCGTATTTACATATCTACCACTGTGCAGGAGAATCCGTATAGGTGTTCGAGTGTTCGAAACCTAATGCGTGAGAAATGGTAAGTAAACGCCGTATTTACATATCTGCCACTGTCCAGGAGAATCCGCAAAGGTGTTTGAGTCTTCGAAGCCTAATGTGTGAGAAATGGTAGGCAAATGCCGTATTTACATATCTGTCACTGGACTGGAGAATCCGTATAGGTGTTCGAGTGTTCAAACCCTAATGCGTGAGAAATGGTAAGTAAACGCCGTATTTACATATCTGCCACTGTGCAGGAGAATCCGTATAGGTGTTCCAGTGTTCGAACCGCAATGCGTGAGAAAGGGCAAGTAAACGCCGTATTTACATATCTGCCACTGTGTAGGAGAATCCGGATAAGTGTTCGAGTGTTCGAACCGTAATGTGTGAGAAATGGTAAGTAAACGCCGTACTTACGTATTTGCCACAGCGCAGGAGAATCCGTATAGGTGTTCGAGTGATCGAACCGTAATGCGTGAGAAATGGTAAGCAAACGCCGTATTTACATATCCACCACTGTCCAGGAGAATTCGTATAGGTGTTCGAGTGTTCGAACCGTAATGCGTGAGAAATGGTAAGTAAACGCCGTATTTACATATCTGCTACTGTGCAGGAGAATCCGTATAGGTGTTCGAGTGTTCGAACCGTAATACATGAGAAATGGTGATTTACATATATCTGCCATTGTGCAAGAGAATCCGTATAGGTGTTCGAGTGTTCGAACCGTAATGCGTGAGAAATGGTAAGTAAACGCCGTATTTACATATCTGCCACTGTGCAGGAGAATCCGTATAGGTGTTCGAGTGTTCGAACCGTAATGCATGAGAAATGGTAAGTAAACGCCATATTTACATATCTGCCACTGTGCAGGAGAATCCGTATAGGTGTTCGAGTGTTCGAACCGTAATGCGTGAGAAATGGTAAGTAAACGCCGTATTTACATATCTGCCACTGTGTCAGAGAATCTGTATCGGTGTTCGAGTGTTGCAACCCTAATGCATGAGAAATGGTAAGTAAACGCTGTATTTACATATCTCGCCATCGCAGAGAATCCGTGATAGATGTTCGAGTGTTCGAACCGTAATGCGTGAGAAATGGTAAGTAAACGCCAGATTTACATATCGCCATCGTGCAGAGAATCCGATAGGTGTTCGAGTGTTCAACCGTAATGCGTGAGAAATGGTAAGTACGCCGATTTACATATCTCGCCATCGTGCAGAGAATCAGATAGGTGTTCGAGTGTTCAACCGTAATGCATGAGAAATGGTAAGTAAACGCCATTTACATATTCGCCATCGCAGGAGAATCCGTGATAGGTGTTCGAGTGTTCGAACCGTAATGCGTGAGAAATGGTATAAACGCCAGATACATATTCCGCCATCGCAGGAGAATCAGATAGGTGTTCGAAGTTCGAACCCTAATGCGTGAGAAATGGTAAGTAAACGCCAGATTTACATATCCGCCATCGCGCAGAGAATCCGTATAGGTGTTCGAGTGTTCAACCGTACGCGTGAGAAATGGTAAGTAAACGCCAGATTTACATATCCGCCATCGCGGAGAATCCGTATAGGTGTTCGATTGTTCGAATCGTAATGCGTGAGAAATGGTAAGTAAACGTCGTATTTACATATCTGCCATTGTGCAGGAGAATCCGTATAGGTGTTCGAGTGTTCGAACCGTTATGCGTGAGAAATGGTATGTAAACGTCGTATTTACATATCTGCCACTGTGCAGGAGAATCAGTATAGGTGTTCGAATGTTCGAACCGTTGTGCGTGAGAAATGGTAAGTGAACGCCATTTTTACATATCTGCCCCGGTGCAGGAGAATCCGTATAGGTGTTCGAGTGTTCGAACCGTAATGCGTGAGAAATGGTAAGTAAACGCCGTATTTACATATCTGCCATCGCGCAGAGAATCTGATAGGTGTTCGAAAGTGTTCAACCGTAATGCGTGAGAAATGGTAAGTAAACGCCAGATTTACATATCCGCCATCGCAGAGAATCCGATAGGTGTTCGAAAGTGTTCAACCGTAATGCGTGAGAAATGGTAAGTAAACGCCAGATTTACATATCCGCCAATCGGCAGAGAATCAGATAGGTGTTCGAAGTGTTCGAACCGTAATGCGTGAGAAATGGTAAGCAAACGCCGATTTACATATCCGCCATCGCAGGAGAATCAGTGATAGGTGTTCGGAAGTGTTCAACCGTAATGTGTGAGAAATGGTAAGCAAACGCCAGATTTACTTATCCGCCATCGCAGAGAATCCGTGATAGGTGTTCGAGTGTTCAAACCATAATGCGTGAGAAATGGTAAGTAAACGCCAGATTTACTTATCCGCCATCGTGCAGAGAATCAGATAGGTGTTCGAGTGTTCGAACCGTAATGCGTGAGAAATGGTAAGCAAACGCCGTATTTGCTTATCTGCCACTATGCCGGAGAATCCGTATAGGTGTTCGAGTGTTCGAACCGTAATGTGTGAGAAATGGTAAGTAAACGCCAGATTTATTTATCCGCCATCTCAGAGAATGCGTATTGGTGTTCGAGTGTTCGAACCCTAATGCGTGAGAAATGGTAAGTAAACGCCGTACTTACATATCTGCCACTATGCAGGAGAATCCGTTTAGCTGTTCGAGTGTTCGAACCGTAATGCGTGAGAAATGGCAAGCAAACGTCGTATTTACATATCTGCTACTGTGCAGGAGAATCTGTATAGGTGTTCGAGTGTTCGAACCGTCATGCGTGAGAAATGGTAAGTAAACGCCGTACTTACATATCTCGCCACCAGGCAGAGAATCAGATTTGTGTTCGAGTGTTTGATTCCAATGCGTGAGAAATGGTAAGTAAACGCCAGATTTACATATCTCGCCGCAGAGAATCAGTGATAGATGTTCGAAAGTGTTCAAACCGTAATGCGTGGAGAAATGGTAAATAAACGCAGATATACAAATCGCCATCGCAGAGAATCTGTGATAGGTGTTCGAGTGTTCGAAACCAATGCGTGAGAAATGGTAAGTAAACGCCAGATTTACATAGTTGCCACTTTGCAGAGAATTCGATAGGTGTTCAAATGTTCAAACCGTAATACATGAGAAATGGTAAGTAAACGCCAGATTTACATATCTCGCCATCGCAGAGAATCAGATAGGTGTTCGAGTGTTCAACCGTAATGCGTGAGAAATGGTAAGCAAACGCCAGATTTACATATCCGCCATCGCGGTAGAGAATCAGATAGGTGTTCGAGTGTTCGAACCGTAATGTGTGAGAAATGGTAAGTAAACGCCGGATTTACTTATCCGCCATCGCGGCAGAGAATCAGATAGGTGTTCGAAAGTGTTCAAACCGTAATGTGAGAAATGGTAAGTAAACGCCATATTTACTTATCCGCCATCTATGCAGAGAATCCGATAGGTGTTCGAGTGTTCGAACCGTAGTTACATGCGTGAGAATCAGATAGGTGTCGGAAAGTGTTCGAACCGTAATGCGGAGAAATGGTAAGCAAACGCCATATTTACATATCTCGCCACTATGCAGAGAATCCGTGATAGGTGTTCGAAAGTGTTCGAACCGTAATACGTTAGAAATGGTTAGTAAACGCCGATTTACATATCTTCCATCGTGCAGAGAATCCGTGATAGGTGTTCGAGTGATCGAACCGTAATGCGTGAGAAATGGTATGAAAACGCCAGATTTACTTATCCGCCATCGCGCAAGAGTCAGCATAGGTGTTCAAGTGTTCGAACCGTATTTACATATCTACCACTGTGCAGGAGAATCCGTATAGGTGTTCGAGCGTTCAAACCGTAACGCGTGAGAAATGGTAAGCAAATGTCGTAATTACTTATCTGCCACTGTGCAGGAGAATCCGTATAGGTGTTCGAGTGTTCGAACCATAATGCGTGAGAAATGGTAAGTAAACGCCGTCCTTGCATATCTGTCACTGGGCATGAGAATCGGAATAGGTGTTCGAGGGTTCGAAGCGTAATGCGTGAGAAATGGTACGTAAACGCCGCATTTATATATTTGCCGCTATGTTGGAGAATGTGTATAGCTGTTTGAGTGTTCGAACCCTAATGCGTGAGAAATGGTTAGTAAGCGGCATATTTACATATCTGCCACTGTGCAGGAGAATCCGTGTAGGCGTTTGAGTGTTCGAAGCCTAATGAGTGAGAAATGGTAAGTAAACTCTGTATTTACATATCTGCCACTGTGCTGGAAATCCGTATAGGTGTTCGAGTGCTCGAACCGTAATGCGTGAGAAATGGTAAGGAGTTCCCGGAGTTCCATGTTCGTGTTCGTGTTCATTTGGAGTTCCCGGAGTTCTCGGCTACACGCCTGTATTTACACCCCATTTTTGACCGTCCTCAAGACTTGGACGTCACCGCTTGAACACTCAGGGGCAGGGAATGCCTTTTGAGGCATCCCCACACACCACCGGCAGTGGCTAGAAGCCACCGGCTGGTGAGTGTTGCCATCGGCACTATATTGTGCCGGTCGGCACTCCTTTTGGCAAAATGACCATTTTGCCCTGCCGATCACTTTACAGTTGTTTTTGGAGATATTTTCAGACAGCTTTGTAGCACTTGTTTCCCCTCTATACGTGTATGGAGGGATGAGCCTTTGATTGACTTAGCTTGTAAGCTTTGTCCTCTATAAGAGAAGACTCTCTTCTCTTGGCTCAAGGGTTAGCAAACTTAGACATTTTAGGGAGAAAATACAGAGAAGAAGCTCTGGTTCTAGGTTAGAAATTCTATATCTATTCTATCTCTCTTTTGCTCTCTTATTTTGTGCACTAGGTGTTTGTGTCTCACTATTGCACATCAACACCTAGTGTTTCACCTTCCCTTGGCTACTGAGGTCCCAAGAGGTTATTCTTGCTATTCTTGACTGGTTTGGAGCTCAAGGAAGCAACAAAGTCAACATTTGTGAAGAGGGTCAACAAGGGTGAGAAACTTACTTTATTTACCCCATTCTTGCACTCCATTTTGACCTATCCTTGAACTGTTTTTGTGCTTAGTGTTCAATACAAAAAAGTTCTGTTTTTTAGTCCTCTTGATAGTTTATTAAGGGTACTTTGTGCTTTGGGGAAGTTTGGTCCCTCTTAGGCCTTGAAAGGCCTCATTTTTGTGATATTTTGTTGAGATCTGAGACTTTGGTGTTAGGATCTCTTCACCACTGAAATCTTGAGGGATTTCAGTGGTGAAGATGGTGCCTTAGAGTCTCAAGAAGGAGAGGGCCACCCCCTCTCCTTGATGTCCTTGAAAAGGGCAAGATTTGGCCTCTTGAGAGAGCATGGTGTTTGATTGTTTGAAGAGCATGTCTTGGCTGCATTTTATGTTTATTATGCCCTAATATGACATTGCTAAGTGTTGGTTTTAGTACTTTTGCATGATTTATAGTTGCTTTGTAATGCCCCTTTAGTCCCTTAACATGCCTAGGTCGTATGCCTTTATTTCCAGCATGTTTTAGGCCTAGATCCATGAAGCTTGTATGCTTATTTTAACATGTTTTAGGTCTGACCATAGTTATTTGGTTTGATTTTAGCATGCTTAACATAGTTCCTTTGCATTTGGCTTGTTGGCCTTAAGAGCATGAGAGTGTAGAATGTCTTGCTTGCTTTATTTTTGATGGTTTGGAACCATGTAACATGCTATTTCAGTCCCTTTGGTGTGCTTGTATGCTTGCCGTAGTTGCCTCTTTAATGCTTTAAAAGCATGTGTTGAATGCTCCATGTTTTGGCCATGTTGCATGCCTTTGGATTCAAGCCTCTTAGAGGCAATCTAAGTAGTCTTTTGGGCTTAGTTTTACATGCTAAAAATCTGTTTTGGGTTGTTCCACGCATGCCATATTTGTTTTGCTAGGTATGGTTTAATGCCTCATAGACTTGCTTTGAAGACTTGGGCCATTTGTTGCATGTTTAGCTTGCTTTGTTGCTTGGTTTAGCATCATATTTTGCATGATTTTCAGAGCTTTATATGCATGCTAGTAGTCCATGTTTAACTCATTTCAAGTGTGCTTGAATGTTGTTTATTATGCTTAAGTGTTGGTGCCTTAACTTGTGCATGTGTGCATGTGTGTTTGGCCCTCATGATTTAGCATTTTGGCCAATGGTTTTAGGCCTATTTGGAGTCAGCCTAATCCATGTTTGAGTCCACCCCCTTGCTTAGTTCATATGCTTCCTTGCTTAGGTTGTGCACCTAGCATGTTTTGCTTGCTTGCATTGTCCATTTTGCATACTAGTTGACATGTCTAGGATTGCATCATATTGGCACGCATGCTAAGCCTCTTGAAGTGAAGTATGATGGAGGTTTGGCACCCTTATGTGCTTGTTTGCATTGCATGCATTTGAAATCAAAGTTGCACACTTGGTTCTTTGGGCCAACATGCATGGAAATGCGTGATTGGTGGTCTGAGAACCGAGGCACATATTCCTTGAGTCATCAACATGATAAGGAATGTGTTTGATGCATAAATGCTTGAATTGCATTGCCATGCAAGTTGTTGTCCTCATTGTGGAGTTGCGTGTTCGCAGTATTCAAGGTCGGCCGGCAATGTTTAGTGCTGACCGGCAGTCAATTTGCAGCCGATGGATCAATTCAGTGCCGATGAGCTCAATTCACTGCCGGTGGAAGTTTTGAGTAGCCGGTAGTGATCTTCAGTACCTAAGAAAGTATTCCTAAGACTGTGGCAGTCTTCTGAGATGCAAAGCAGGGAAAATAGAAGCAAGCTAGGCATGGCAGTGCAATTCCGAGCAGGAACTGAGCGCGTGATGCATTTGGCTCTCCTCTCGAGGCGTTTACTGTTTTTCTTAGATTAATTAATTTGTTAATTAATTAGGCTATTTGTAATATTTAATTAGCTTGCGTAGTGAATTATTTGTATTATTCTTTTGGTCCCTCCGAGTGAGGGCAAATTTGTAATAAGTGTGGGTGGGTGGTGTGTATGTCTTCCAATCCCTATTTCTTTCTCCCTTTTATTTACCTGCTTTTGATGGTAGATTAGGGCACGTTTATTTTAGCATACCTTATGCTACGCATGCGTGCATTCATGCATTTGTTTACATGCATCGGGCTCGGTACATCATACAAACTGCACTGTATTTTCAATTCCAAATTGAATACGTGCATCGAATAAAGTGCATTTCACATGCCATCTTTAGGGTTAGCCGAGCCTACTCTAAATTGCATCGTTGTCTGTGTTGCATTACCCACTTAACATGACCTAGGGACATGCATGTCTGCTAACTAGTTTCTTGTTTTGGCATGGAGTACGATGTAAGTATTTTACGCTTTAGCATACCACATGCGTGTGAATGTTGCCATGATAGTATGCTTACCATGCGGCTAAGTGCTTATGTCAAATAAACTGTTTGAATGCCTGTGGGTGGAGGTTGGATTGCTTGAGTTGGAATAACTCATTGAAATCCGTATTTTAGTCTACTTGCGAGTAGCAATTTCAAAATTGTTTTCCAAACAAACAGATATGCAATGTTTATTTCCAAATTAGGCAATCTAGTCTATACTTGTTTGCTGTGCGCTTAACATAGTAATTCTAGGTTAATAATTGGAATAAGAACACATAACGTTTTCAAAAACGGATATCACGGTTAGTAGAGGCCTTTGGACCGTAAAGGGGGTGCTCATAGTGACCTTCCCGATCGCACTAAGCTCCCGAGCCAAGACCACTTTGGTTATGACGACACGTATTCTTCGCACCGAGTCGTGGTTTCCTAAATTTCCCATTTTAAAATATTTAGGTGGCGATCAGACCGCAAAGCAGCCCATGTTTGGCACTACTTTTCAAAAATTTGTTTTTCTTCAAAACGATTTGCCGAGTTGGACTCTTTGGTTCAGATGAACCGCAACAAACAAAAAGGAGTCCGAATCAGATAGCGCCAAGATAGTTTCTGGGGACTCACTGGGAGTTTAGAGAGCTTGACTCAACTCGTGATATCCTGCTTTGACTACACTTATGTGTTTCTTTGCATTGCATGTGCATTGGCGCCTAGGACACCGTGGTTGGCCATCCGCTATTCCCGAGCGGTTTGTCGGAGGCTTGTCTTGTCAAGGCATGTCCATAAGGTCGACCGGTTATGGCTCGCCAAGATGGGGAACACAAACCCCGCTTTTACCGGGCACCCTTTTGACCATTCGACCTAGTGCATAGTCGAATCCATAGTGACCATTCCAAACTAAGACAAAGTTGCTTACCCGATATTAGGTTGTTTGAAACCGCTGCGTAGTGAAACCCTAGCTCTCGACAAAATAGGACAGGAAACCCTACCCCAACATAGGGGTGTATTGGCTCTTTACCGCTATGTGCTTTTAGAGTGTATCTCACAGAACACACATATTAGTTTGCAAGATTGGGTATCGTGCCCGAGGGCACCAAGTATCGTTGTTGTTGAGAATCGATGTGTCGCGGTATCGGGTCAGCTTTTGGGTAGTGATTCGGGGAACAAAGGATCGCGGTAGAGTGCAGCTTGATCGGCTACACCCGTGTTTGATTTGCTTGGGGTCAAATATCGCTTGTTTTCCGTTTCAGTTCAGAAATTCAGAGGGTCGATCCGTATCAGCCTAGTGTCTTCCTTGCCGAGGCAGATCGACATGACGCAGAATTCAAGAGATCGTGGTCATGACGGCCGCTGGAGTCAAGGAATCACCCCACAGATGAGACTATCGCTGACATGCCGCATCCACCTGTGTCGCCGCCAGACATCCAATTTGGACCCCTCAACTATATCAGGCTCGCGAGCCCACCACATTTGAATTAATGGGAATGATAGATGATCTTCAAAGATCCGTGACGGATCTCGCCTATGGAATGTCTGTTTCGCCACCAACCGCACCATATGCCGGAGGCTTCATACCCCAAGAGCCCACGCTACAGGGATGAATTGTGATTGAACTCAACCAACCGGAGATGACCTCCAGCTATGGCAACGACGCAGCAAATCAAGTTTTAGATCAGGCTGAGGCTGGAGACAAAGGTAAGATGAAGGCAGATGCCGACCCCATCGAACAACTGCTGTGGGCAGTAGAGGCTTTGAAAGCCGGGGGAATGAACAAGCAACAGATATCCGCAGTTACGACAAAAGCTGTGGAGGATGCTTTCCCCACTCCGCCCGAGGGCAATTCTAGTCAATCAGAGAATCGGGATAGGCCCCGTCTTGCCAGGACAGTTCCTCCCCCTCCCAGCCTTGTATCCGGAAAGGATCAGAAACCCAAGGCCGCACCCGCCGATCCGTTCGCTAGTACATCTAGCAAGAGTGCTCAGGCACCAAAGTACCTGCCCCGGGGGCGCAGGGTCTTCCATGCTCTCTACATGCCATTGTCCAAGGCACTTCAGATCCTTGCCGAGAAGGGACACCTTAAACCTCTGGAGCCTCGACTTCTCCCAAAGAATCTCCCCGCCACGCATGATGCTTCCTCAGATCGCGGCATTATCGCCAGACCGCCATGCCATCGATAATTGCTTCCGCCCGCTATGAGGTACAAGACTTGATTGACAACGAGGTTATCCTCCCGCCACCTCAAAGAAGTCCGCCACCACTCGCTTGTTGGATTTCGAGGACACAGATATCGCAAGTATGTAATCGAAGATGAACCGCCGGGCAAGGTTCGTACATTTTTGATGTGGCGCTGGCACGCATTTTGAGCACCGCCAATGTTAGTTTTGTAAATCCCGACTTGGGTGTCGAGTCATTTTTGTTTTGTTTTTGAGTCTGCTCTCTCAGATTGAGTCATTTTTTGCTTACAGAGTCTGCCTTTGTCAGAATAAGTCACCTTTTTTGTATAGTATACCGTGATTTCGAGTTGTTGCCTCAAACACCGCTTTTGTCTTTCAAATAGTTGTTTTTGCTTTTTGAGTTTGTTTCGCCTAAGAGCCGCTTATGCCAACAAATCAATGAAACAACCTGGCTATCATGGGCCAATTTGTTGCTATTTGAGCCACCGTGCTGAGAAGATGAATGGAACGACAAAGGCATTTCACCTACTCTCTTGTGCCTTGAACATCGCCATAATGACCTAAGCTTTTCATAAAACCCTTTTTCAAACACCGGTGATGAAAAACAAGAGGAAGTAATTCTCGTTTTGTAAAATTTTGATCATCTTGAGAGAAAGAGAGGCTCGCTAAGCTTTTTAATGAATGAAATCACACTTGTCGGCGTGAGTACCGAGAAGGACCCCGCCCGATCCGCATCGTTCCACACTATCTTCAACACGAGCGATTTGTCGCTTAAAAAAAACTTTCAAAAACAAAATATTTTATGCAGCCTCGCGAAGACCTGTGGAATCGCTTGAGATGGTGCACCCAGATCGCTTCCCACCTCGAGATTTGATTTATCTGCTGTAAACCGAATTGCTCAAAACATTCGCCATGAAATGCCTGGTGTGGCCTAATTTGGGCAAATTTCGAGCAAAAGGCATCAAAGTCCGATCAAGAAGATTAGATCCCACTAAGCAAAGCTCGAGAAGCAACCGTGATAAATTCTTCTGCAAGTCAATACAACAGTTGCTCTCCTGGATACGGAGAGGCATCAATCTCAAAACCATTTGGTATGGGCTTGCTACACTTTTACCCTTTGAGAGGCTCAGCCAAAAACCCGAAGGGCGCCTGTGCAAAAGTTAGAGCAAAGAAAAAGAAAAGCAAAAAAAAGGAAAAAATACAAAAGAAGCAAAAGAAAGAAAAGAACAAAGAATAGCAAAAGAAAAGAAAGAAAAAAAATAAAATGCAAAAAAAAAGAAAAAAAAGAAAAAAAAGAAGAAAACAAAGCTCGAAGGTCGAAAACCCGCAACAGCGCCTTTGGCAAAAATTAGAGCCTAAATAAGTGAAGGTTAAAATACCCGAGTGTACCTTAACCGAACTACGTAAGGCTTGATTCCCATGTTTGGGATACGAGGCAACTTCATCTTGAAGTCCAAATTTCAACGCCTATAGCGCCTCACCATGTCATGGTTTTGATCACTTTTGCCTCCTCCAAATCCAATATCTTCATTGCAAAGAACTCGACTTACGTGACCAACTTCATCTTGAAGTCCAAACCACCAACACCTTCCAGGTGACTGTGTCCATATATTGATTCAAACCGTCTTTGACTCCTCCCCGCCCGAGGGTCCGATCGTCGTCAACAAAGACTGGCTTACAACATGCCGCGACATCATCCAAACAAGGGGCAACTTTCGCTGCCATGCATTGCCGTAAGTTGCCCCGAAGTTACCGTTCAAACCAGGGCAACTTTCCGCTGCCTTTCCCCTTTAAGCCAGGGGCAATTTTCCATTGCTCCCAATCCGAGGTTGCGCATCTCGAGGGTAAGTTCTGCGCTCGTTGAGCATTGACTGTTTGCAAAAAAAAATAGTTTTTGAAAATTTTCACTGAGGTTAACTTATTTTCTCGAAAACTATTTCATTTTCAAAATTGGACCATGTTCGGACCTAAAAGGAGAATTTTCAGTGCTCACAGCCTGACTTGCATGATTTTCAAATCAAAAATCGAATAAGTGTGTTAATCCAACTCTCATTTTGATCAAAACTGCTTTTAGAAAAACAAAAATGGTCAAAATGACGTAACTAGGGGCACGCTTGAGTCAGTCTTCGTTTTCCCTGCTAATATGCTTGCCAACGAGGCACCCTATCCACCGTAAAGAAGTAGCCGTGAGCTAGTCAGACGGGCGTGAACCCGCGACTTCCTATTCATCTGTCAATCGCCCCGGGAGGGATGAAAAATGAGAGAATGAAGAATAGAGAGGTGTAAGTTGAGAGAAAAGTGAAGAAAAGGGTTTTTTAGAGAAAAACCGAGCCTGAGGGCCGAGCGATGCGAGTATCACAAATCAGAAAGGGTGGGAATAATACCCGGAGGAACTGGCTTCTCGAGATCTGAGGTCTTTTTGTAAACATGTCTGTGTCGTGGTCTTTTGATTTGTCGGCCTTTGCTTTTGGCTTTGAGTCTTTTCCGAGCTTGTCTCGCTTAGGTTAGGTTGTGTGCCTTTTGTTTTTTTTGTTTGAGTCTGCCTTGTCGCATTCATTGGTAGGCTCGACACCTCGCTTGAAAACCCATCCTCTTCCAAAAGTAATCGCCAGTGCTTAGAATGTCAGGCCATTCTCTACATCCGTGCAAAGCAAGAGAAGGAAAAGGAAAATTTGGGACATCCGAGTGTGTTCCAACTGCAATTGTATCAGTTTTTGTACTCCATCTTGTCAGATTGGGGGTATTTGTTCAAGGTTTGTTGTATGCAGAATGAACCGAATGTCGTGGTTATGGGTCAGATGCGCATCAATCCCCGCAGAGAGTATGGGCCGTGTGTCCAATTGAGTAGTGGTTTGTATGAGTTGTTTGTCGTTAGTTGGTTGGTTATCCGATTATTACAATGCACTTGCTCAATTTTCGCATAACAATGATCAATATCATTTACATTTGAGGTGTAACATGATGCAAAGCAAAGGCAAAGTATGAAAAATGCAGATAGGTACAGATATAACACTCTTTTTAGACAAAAGTTTGTTTCATTTCATATCATCTTTTTCAAATACAAAGTTTGAGGAAAACAAAATCGCTCAAGGGCAAAGACAAAGTACTCTATCTACCAACAAAAGAGAAAAGTACAAGAAAAGAAATAAAAGAAAACAAAAAAGTCCGGTCATCAAGATCATCAATGGCCTCGAAGCCGAGGATCTGCCTCGCCTCTTCTTGGGCAAGTCCAGAGTATCACCGAAGTTTCACTGCTCGAGTCCGAAGCCGCCTCCTCCTGATGCCTCCGCCTCCTCGCACTCGCCGTTCGAATTGGAGCCCGCGAGTCGCCCCCCATAAGCACGCCTCCTCGTGCGGGGAATATCCCGCCATCCCGAGTAGAAATGGAAGGTCCAGATGAAGCGCCACCACCCGGAGGAATGGGAAGGAGGTCGAAAAACATGAAAAGCAAATGCATCAAGATGTATGAAACAGCTTTATCAATGCACGCAGCAGGCGAATACAGAGTATGAATGCCGTGAGCGCTTTATCGCTGCGTAATGCAGCAGGCGAATACAGTATGAATGCCGTGGAGCGCTTGAAACAAAGATGCACGCAAAGCAGGCGAATACAAGGTATCAAGTGCCGCGAGGGCCGGGTATCCAAGGTTGTATCGCATCGATTATGCAACCGCTTTGGGTATGATTTGAAGCTATGACGAGAGAACATACCGAAGGCCGTAAAAGGCTAGGAAGTCGAAGGTCCGCCGCAAAGATCCTCGCTTATGGAGGCATTCATCTCCAATGACCGCCGGTGTACTCAAGACGCCGCAAAAATATCGATGCATCAACATTCTGCGGAATATCAAATAAACTAAAATGAAATAATCAGCAGTAAATGCAAGAATACATACCGGAGGTAAGTCGGGATACCGACAAACTCGTGATCACCGGAGGGGCGGCGGGAAATGATAGGTCACCCCATCCGACCTCGAAAGACAAAGTGAAGGGTAGAGCGGCTAGCCTCCCGCCTCTCTCGACTCCGCCGCCATGGACTCGAGCCCTCCTGCCGCCTCCTACTTCGCCCGGCCACGGCCAAGGCCGCAGTTCTCTTCACCGGCGACCACCACTCAGAGGCCGTGATGATGAAGGTCCGGACGCATTCGAGTAATCGCCGCCTCGCCGCCCGCCTCCCCACCAATGGTGTAGTCCGCCATCCGCCACGGTGAACGCCGTGTCCTCATATGCTCAGGAGGATGCACCGACTATTCGCCAGTAACCTAAGGTCCGACGCAAGAAGCGCCGCTTAGGTACCAAGCCCGGCTGCATCGCCTCCAAAGAAAATCCGGTAACGCGAGGTCTCAACGGCGCCGGCAAACCGATCCCGCACCATCGCTGGCAGAGGAGCCCACGGCTGCCAAGTGATCTGAAATTGAAATACAGTTTGTTACCTACTAGTATTGCAAATATACAGTGGAAAAGTGAAGCTTAAATAAACTGCAAGTAAAACATACCTCGGCAGGAGTAATGGTGTCGAAGTAACGGCGGAACAAGCTGAATGTCTCCCGCAGCCTCACCTGCACCCCATCAAAGCGGCGTGAGAACGGGATGACCAGAGGGGTCTCCACATCAGGTATGGGAGCGAGCCTAGGGAAGTAGGCATAAACCCATAACTGCAAGGTAAATGCCAGAATGTTTATTAGATAAGGCGTATCACGTAATAAAGCATGAAATAACAGAGCTGCAGGTTGTGCAAAGGTATTGAGCAGAGTGTACAAGGTGTGAACAAGCAGTAGGTAAAGTAGAGTATGTGTGTGCAAGGTACAAGATACAAAGAAGTGTAAAATGTATCACAAGCAGGTGCAATGTGCAGAGTACATAAAGTACATAACAGAAATGTAAAGTAGAGAAGAAGACGTACCTCCCAAGCTCGCCAGTAGCCTCCGAGCAACTGCCCGCTACCACGGGAGACCGAGCTCATGTACCCGGACAGGGTGGCCAGAACGGCACCGCCCCAGTCATAACGCAAGATGTCCCAGACATCCACCAGCGCGCTGAGAAGGCAGAGGGGCATTGTGTTCGCCCTGTCGGCGAAGAGGGTCGTCCCTAGCAAAAACATCAGGAAGCCGCGTGCATACCTCTCTACGACCTCTTGGTCATCTGAGTCAGATCAACAAGAAGAGGTCGCACCAATCGCACTCGAACCAAGAATACCGGACAAAGCCGGGACGCGCGAGAGGTGGAGCCGCGCCAAGCAAGTGGATCTGAGCGGCGGTCCACTCATCCATATCGGTGTTGAAGGGGATCGGATCACCCCCTATCCCGATGCCGGTGAGCACCGAGAAGTCGTAGGGAGTCATCGTCATGTCTCCCGCTGCCGATAGGTGGAACGAGTCGGTGGTGTCCCACCACCTCTCGCCAGGCAGCTTAGAAGAGGCTCGCAGCAAGAAGCCGGTCGCACTTCGCAGAAAGAACCGGCTCGGATCGCCCACAATGTGGCGAACCGCCGGAAGCTCCAAGTACTAATTCGAAGTCGCGACATTCCCATACCCGCGGATGGTATGGGAATCTCCCTGTTTTCAAACAAATGGTTGTGAAACAATATGAGATGTACAGATCTGAGAAAACATGTTAAAATCGATACAAGTTTAGCACGCGTGCAAGTTTTTCAGATTCCAAGCAGATATCAGATTTCAGTGTACTACGGTGGACTACGGCCTGTGATGTGTCAGTGTGTTTGTGAGAGTCAGCATACAGATATGGTGCATGTGTGCACATTTTTTAGATTCAAGCAGATGTCGGGTTATAGTGTTCCAGTAAGTGAACTACAACGTATGATGCGTCAGCGTGTTTTGTGTGGTTCAGTTTAAATATAGCATACAATATTGCTTTCAGATTCAAATAAGTGCCGTGCGTAGGTTTGCAAAGGAAGAACGGTGCCGTGTGTTTTGGGTGATTGAGGCTAGTGCAGTGTGTGTGCATCTGTTCGTCTCAAACAAATATCAGTTGTAAACATGATTGCGATCAACTACAGTCTACAGCCTATCAGAGCTAAGCAGTTAAAGAACAGACTCAACTATGGCAGTTAATAGTTCTACATTGCATGAAAGTAAAACAGAAAAAATGTTACCCTGGCGCCAAGGATAGGTGAGAGGTCGGCTCAAGGCAGAGAAGCTCCGTCCAACGGCCGGTCGAAGCCGCGGAAATGGTGAAGACCATCCGGAGGTAGAACGTGGATCGCCGGGCGATAGGTCACCGGGTCAAAGGGACGCTCGCTCAATGGGAGGAGCTCGACCCCGGGATCCATCTCGTGATCCGGGGGAGTCCCGACGTGTGGAACATCGTCAGCCATGGCAATGGTGATGAGAAAATGGCTGGAAGAGCCAGAATGTGAAGAGTCAACCGAAAAAGTCAACCCCGAGAGGGCCGAAAATGACCGCGAAGACCGGAAGATGGAAAGACGCGGAAATGAAGAGGAAATCACGGGGAAAAAGTCCCGAAAAAGTGGAAATAGAAAAGGGAGCGCCGAAATGAAATTTCGATCGGTCGAAAATGTCCGAAACGCGATGAATTTCGCGAATCGAACGGCAAAATTGAGCCTAAAACGCGAGAAAATGCGAGAATCGAAGGTTGAAAATATTCTAGAGAGAGAGGAGGAAATTTCGGTACAGAAGTGAAGAAATAGGGTTTGAAACCCTATTTTTAAAAACCCGGCAAATTGTCAAACCGCCTCGATCAAGAATTTTTGGCCTGCCGGCACTATTTTGTGCCGGTCGGCACAATATTGTGCCGGTGAAGTTATTTAGCAGCCGGTGGCCAGCCGGTGGCCACCTATTCCAGCCGATGATGTTCCCACAGCCTTGTTTAGGCCATGTGAGCAATTTTGGGTCTTCATAGCTCAAGAAAGTGCAAGAAAATGCATCCCCGATGCTCAACCGGCCTCCGTTTTGACCTCGGACCATGTCTTTTGTGCGTGGCACTCAGATTCAAGCAAAGATTGTATCCTTTTGTATCCTTTTGTCTTTTACAAGATTCAAAAGTTGCCCCGTGTGCATTGCATGCATCCATCACGTTGTCCGGTGCGTCGCATCGCGCCATCTTGCACGTCCCTTGCGACTTGCACCGTTTTACATTTTCATGTGGCATGCATGTCCTATTTGCATTTCATTTTCCATTCAAATGAGGTACGTGTGCCTCATTTTTCATTTCCATTGCATCTCGAGGTACGTGTGCTTCGTTTTGCATTTCATTTTCCATTCAATGAGGTACGTGTGCCTCATTTTGCGCCTTTGAATCTTGAGGCGCGTGCCTCACTTTGCATTTCATTTGCATTTCGCTTTTGCATTTTGCATTCCATCACGCTTATTTCGCAAGACCTTATTGTTTTCCATCCTTCCGGGCGAGACCTTAAACACGCACGGTCTAGGAGACCTTAAATCCTTCAAGGTGCAAAACCTTGGCGCATGCATTGTCATGTATCATCATCTCAACAACAAGATTGCCGCCAAGATTTTGAAACCATGCACCCCGGGTCTGGCGAGACCTTAAACACGCACGGTCTAGGAGACCTTAAATCCTCGGGAGGCGCAAGACCTTCGGTACATTAAGGTGTGCACCTCATCGCATTTGGCATGCATCAATCAAGACTGCTTTTGTGCACTCGCTGTCGAACGATCGCGCTTATTTTGCGACGCGCCGCTTACGACCCTCATTGCACTCCATTTTCCATCTTTTGAGACACGACGCCTCATTTACCCCATTTGCATCCGTGATGCGTGTCTCATTTGCATCGATTCATTTAAAGTGTTGTGTAATCGCGTTCACATGGTCCGGGTGAGACCTTAAACACGCACGGTCTAGGAGACCTTAAATCCTGGAAGGTGCAAGACCTTTGCATTCAGAAGGCTGCACAAGATTTCAAATTCACGACATCACGCATTCATAAAGCCGCTGTCATTGCTTCAATTCATGCATTGTCATGCATTCAAGAGTCGCGCGTTGGCACGCATTTCAAACATCATGCATCATGCGCAAGACAAAAAAAACACATGCATTGCCATGCATACATTTTGCATCCCGGTCTAGGAGACCTTAAATCCTCTGAAGGTGCAATTCCTTCGGTGTTTGTCGTGCCCGAACGACTTTCGATGGTCTGGTAAAGCCACCTGCCTGTGTATGCGGTGAGTTCCTAGAAGACCAACTGGGACGGTGAAAACTAGAGTTCGAATGGCTTGTGCCTAGAACGCAAAGGTTCGGAATTTCCGAGACTAAAGTCTGGTTTAAATACCCAGAGGGTGTACCTCGCTTGAAATCAGATGGAAGCCCCATAGGTTGAGGCGGCGTGTTTACGCCTCAATTCTGGATACTGAACCAACCTAGTGTATCGCCCTCTTGGTAAGATAGGGAAAACTGCAATCATAGGCATCGCATCATTTGCATGTGTCATGCATTTCAAAAAAAATACAAAAAACAACATGCATCATTGTAAATATCGCATATGTCATGCATTTCAAAAAACAAAAAAAAACATGCATTTGTCATGCATTTCATTGTAATATAGTGTATATGTCATGCATTTTCTAAATGTCCATTCCAGTGCATATTGCATTGTAGTTGCATGCATTCACTGCATCATCTCCCATCTATGGCTTGCGTCTTTCCTTGTTGAGCTTGGTCTGGTATGTGCCCTTACTTTTCACGTCAAAGCATGGTTCATGTGCATCGCGCCTATTCCTTGATGAACTTGGTTTGAGGTTATGCACCTTTTTGTGTTAGACATGGCTTGTATGTGTGCATGCCTTTCCTAAGCGAGATACGGTTTGGCCCGCGCGCCACAATCGCATATTACATTGTAGTGTAATCGTTGCATCCGGCATTAGGATCATCATTCTTTCCTCAGCGGGTTGTCACCCCACCTATGTCATTCCACCCAATACTTGTTCTTGTGTCCGTCTGCATCACTCATAGTTCAGACATCGTTCTATGGTAGATGGACTCGTTACTTCCATCAACCTATTTGACATATGTGTGGTTTCGAACCGCTCCTGATTGAATCATGATTCAATTGCTCTGTACGTAGTTTGCATTGTTTCAATTGCACTACATATCATTTGCATTGTTCATACATCATTTTGTATATATTGCATATCATTTTGCATTCATTTCGCATTATCATGCATATTACTAACGATATTGTACCTGTTAAGTTTACTTTCTTTGCAGGCACGATATTGTATGTACGGCTCATTTGAGGCCGGTGCAACCGGACGAGCCGCACAGGTATTGTATCCTCCGAGTGAGACGTACTGAGAATTGCATAATTCTCTCACATCCTTTCTACATTGTAGTGTAGATTGGCATATGCTAGCTTACAACTGTTGCATGTGTGCTTCATTACAGCTTTCTTTGCATGATCAGAAGTTATGCTCGGCTTCTTGCATCATCTTGCATTTTGCCCCTGCCTTCGGGCTCATACCTTGTTTGTCTTGCATGTTTGTCCAAGTCTTCAGCCTTGTCAAAAATGGGTCGTCTCTGGGCTTTGACATTCACTTCCGTCATTGTTATGACTTTCGAAGTTCACAAAGAGGGCAAATCAGAGACACCCCATTTTGACCGCCCTCAAGACTTGGACGCCACCGCTGAACACTCGGCGATTATCCATGTTCGTGTTCGCTTGGAGTTCCTGAGTTCTCGCCACGCGCCTTGCCTCAGGACCTCCGAACTTGACCGTTTTGTGTTTGGTTTTACACCAAACACCTGTGTTTTGCCTTGGAGGGGCAGGGAATACCTTTTGAGGCATCCCCACACACCACCGGCAGTGGCTAGAAGCCACCGGCTGGTGAGTGTTGCCATCGGCACTATATTGTGCCGGTCGGCACTATTTTGTGCCGGTCGGCACTCCTTTTGGCAAAATCACAATTTTGCCATGCCAGTCACTTTACAATTGTGTTTGTAGATAGTTTCGCATGCTTTGTAGCATTTTGTTTCCTCCATACACGTGTATGGAGGGATGAGCCTTTGATTGACTTAGCTTGTAAGCATTGTCCTCTATAAGAGAAGACACTCTTCTCTTGGCTCAAGGGTTAGCAAACTTAGACATTTTAGGGAGAAAATACAGAGAAAAAGCTCTGGTTCTAGGTTAGAAATTCTATATCTATTCTATCTCTCTTTTGCTCTCTTATTTTGTGCACTAGGTGTTTGTGTCTCACTATTGCACATCAACACCTAGTGTTTCACCTTCCCTTGGCTACTGAGGTCCCAAGAGGTTATTCTTGCTGTTCTTGACTGGTTTGGAGCTCAAGGAAGCAACAAAGTCAACATTTGTGAAGAGGGTCAACAAGGGTGAGAAACTTACTTTATTTACCCCATTCTTGCACTCCATTTTGACCTATCCTTGAACTATTTTTGTGCTTGGTGTTCAATACAAAAAAGTTCTGTTTTTTAGTCCTCTTGATAGTTTATTAAGGGTACTTTGTGCTTTGGGGAAGTTTGGTCCCTCTTAGGCCTTGAAAGGCCTCATTTTTGTGCTATTTTGTTGAGATCCGAGACTTTGGTGTTAGTTTTCCTTCACCACTGAAATCTTGAGGGATTTCAGTGGTGAAGATGGTGCCTTAGAGTCTCAAGAAGGAGAGGGCCACCCCCTCTCCTTGATGTCCTTGAAAAGGGCAAGATTTGGCCTCTTGAGAGAGCATGGTGTTTGATTGTTTGAAGAGCATGTCTTGGCTGCATTTTATGTTTATTATGCCCTAATATGACATTGCTAAGTGTTGGTTTTAGTACTCTTTGCATGATTTGCGTAGTTGCTTTGTAATGCCCCTTTAGTCCCTTAACATGTCTAGGTCGTATGCCTTTATTTCCAGCATGTTTTAGGCCTAGATCCATGAAGCTTGTATGCTTATTTTAACATGTTTTAGGTCTGACCATAGTTATTTGGTTTGATTTTAGCATGCTTAACATAGCTCCTTTGCATTTGGCTTGTTGGCCTTAAGAGCATGAGAGTGTAGAATGTCTTGCTTGCTTTATTTTTGATGGTTTGGAACCATTTAACATGCTATTTCAGTCCCTTTGGTGTGCTTGTATGCTTGCCTTAGTTGCCTCTTTAATGCTTTAAAAGCATGTGTTGAATGCTCCATGTTTTGGCCATGTTGCATGCTCTTGATTCAAGCCTCTTAGATGCAATCTAAGTAGTCTTTGGGCTTAGTTTTACATGCTAAAACTCTGTTTTGGGTTGTTTAAGCATGCCATATTTGTTTTGCTAGGTATGGTTTAATGCCTCATAGACTTGCTTTGAAGACTTGGGCCATTTGTTGCATGTTTAGCTTGCTTTGTTGCTTGGTTTAGCATCATATTTTGCATGATTTTCAGAGCTTTATATGCATGCTAGTAGTCCATGTTTAACTCATTTCAAGTATGCTTGAATGTTGTTTATTATGCTTAAGTGTTGGTGCCTTAACTTGTGCATGTGTGCATATGTGTTTGGCCCTCATGATTTAGCATTTTGGCCAATGGTTTTAGGCCTATTTGGAGCTGCCTAATCCATGTTTGAGTCCACCCCCTTGCTTAGTTCATATGCTTCCTTGCTTAGGTTGTGCACCTAGCATGTTTTGCTTGCTTGCATTGTCCATTTTGCATACTAGTTGACATGTCTAGGACTGCATCACATTGGCACGCATGCTAAGCCTCTTGAAGTGAAGTATGATGGAGGTTTGGCACCCTTATGTGCTTGTTTGCATTGCATGCATTTGAAATCAAAGTTGCACACTTGGTTCTTTGGGCCAACATGCATGGAAATGCATGATTGGTGGTCTGAGAACCGAGGCACATATTCCATTGAGTCATCAACATGATAAGGAATGTGTTTGATGCATAAATTGCTTGAATTGCATTGCCATGCAAGTTGTTGTCCTCGCCGCCGAGAGTTGTGTTCTGCAGTATTCAAAGGCTTCACGACAAGAGTTTAGTGCCGATCGGGCAACAATTTGCAGCCGATGGATCAATTCAGTGCCGATGAGCTCAATTCACTGCCGGTGGAAGTTTTGAGCAGCCGGTAGTGATCTTTAGTACCTAAGAAAGTATTCCTAAGACTGTGGTAGTCTTCTGAGATGCAAAACAGGGAAAACAGAGGCAAGCTAGGCATGGCAGTGCAATTCCGAGCAGGAACTGAGCGTGTGCTGCATTTGGCTCTCCTCTCGAGGCGTTTACTGTTTTTCTTAGATTAATTAATTTGTTAATTAATTAGGCTATTTGTAATATTTAATTAGCTTGCATAGTTAATTATTTGTATTATTCTTTTGGTCCCTCCGAGCGAGGGCAAATTTGTAATAAGTGTGGGTGAGTGGTGTGTATGTCTTCCAATCCCCATTTCTTTCTCCCTTTTATTTACCTGCTTTTGATGGTAGATTAGGGCACGTTTATTTTAGCATACCTTATGCTACGCATGCGCAGCATTCATGCATTTGTTTACATGCATCTGCTCGGACATCATACAAATTGCATTGTATTTTCAATTCCAAATTGAATACGTGCATCGAATAAAGTGCATTTCACATGCCATTTTTGGGTTAGCCGAGCCTACTCTAAATTGCATCCTTGTCTGTGTTGCATTAGCCACTTAACATGACCTAGGGACATGCATGTCTGCTAACTAGTTTCTTGTTTTGGCACGGAGTACGATGTAAGTATTTTACGCTTTAGCATACCACATGCGTGTGAATGTTGCCATGACAGTATGCTTACCATGCGTCTAAGTGCTTATGTGAAATAAACTGTTTGAATGCCTGTGGGTGGAGGTTGGATTGCTTGAGTTGGAATAACTCATTGAAATCCGTATTTTAGCCTACTTGCGAGTAGCAATTTCAAAATTGTTTTCCAAACAAACGAATATGCAATGTTTATTTCTAAATTAGCTAATCTAGTCTATACTTGTTTGCTGTGCGCTTAACATAGTAATTCTAGGTTAATAATTGGAATAAGAACACATAACGTTTTCAAAAACGGATATCACGGTTAGTAGAGGCCGGTCTTTAGACCGGGCGAAAGGGGGTGCTCATAGCTGACCTTCCCCGATCGTACCCAAGCTCCCGAGCCAACACCACTTTGGTTATGACGGATACGTATTTCTAAGACCGAGTCGTGGTTTCCTAAATTTCCCATTTTAAAATATTTAGGTGGCGATCAGACCGCAAAGCAACCATGTTTGGCACTACTTTTCAAAAAATCTATTTTTCTTCAAACGACGGTTGGAGTTGGACTCTTTGGTTCAGATGAACCGCAACAAACAAAAAGGGAGTCCGAATCAAAGCAGTACGGGCCAAGCGCCATGTACCAGATTTACGATTCGCCACTGCGTCTTGAAAGAATCAGATAGGTGTTCGAAAGTGTTCAATCGTAATGCGTGAGAAATGGTAAGTAAACGCCAGATATTTACTTATGCCATCGCGGCAGAGAATCAGATAGGTGTTCGAGTGTTCAACCGTAATGCTTGAGAAATGGTAAGTAAACGACGATTTACATATCCGCCACGGCAGGGAATCCATATAGGTGTTCGAGTGTTCGAACCGTAATGCGTGAGAAATGGTAAGTAATCGCCGTATTTACATATCTGCCGCTGTGCGGGAGACTGCGTATAGGTGTTCAACGGTTCGAACCGTAATGCGTGGGAAATGGCAAGTAAACGTCGTATTTACAAATCTCGCCAGATAGCAGAGAACTGTGATAGGTGTTCAAGTGGTCGAACTGTAATGTGTGAGATATGGTAAGCAAACGTCGTATTTACATATCTGCCACCGTGCAGGAGAATCTGTATAGGTGTTCGAGTGTTCGAACCCTAATGCACGAGAAATGGTAAGTAAACGCCGAATTGACATATCTGCCATTCTATAGGAGAATCCGTATAGGTGTTCGAGTGTTCGAACCGTAATGCGTGAGAAGCGGTAAGGAAACGCCGTATTTACATATCCGCCACTGTGCAGGAGAATCCGTAAAGGTGTTCGAGTCTTCAGACCCTAATGCGTGAGAAATGGTAAGCAAACGCCAAATTTACATATTTGCCACTGTGCTAGAGAATCCGTATAGATGTTTGAGTGTTCGAACCCTAATGCATGAGAAATGTTAAGTAAACGCCGTATTTACATATCCGCCATCGCGGCAGAGAATCAGATAGATGTTCAAGTTTTCAACCGTAATGCGCCGAAATGGTAAGTAAATGCCGATTTACATATCTCGCCATCGCGCAGAGAATCCGTATTGGTGTTCGAGTGTTCGGACTGTAATGCGTGAGAAATGGTAAGTAAATGCCGTATTTTCATATCTGCCACTGTGCAGGAGAATCCGTGTGGCTGTTCGAGTCTTCGAACCGCAATGCGGGAGAAATGGTAAGTAAACGCCATATTTACATATCTGCCATTGTGCAGGAGAATTCGTATAGGTGTTCGAGTGTTCCAACCGTAACGCGTGAGAAATGGTAAGTAAACGCCGTATTTACATATCTGCCATTGTGCAAGACAATCCGTATAGGTGTTCGAGTGTTCGAACCATAATGCATGAGAAATGGTAAGGAAACGCTGTAGTTACATATCTGCCCCTGTGCAGGAGAATCTGTATAGGTGTTCGGGTGTTCGAGTGTTCGAACCGTAATGCGTGAGAAATGGTAAGCAAACGTCGTATTTCCATATATGCCACTGTGCAGGAGAATCCGTATAGGCGTTCGAGTGTTCGGACCCTAATGTGTGAGAAATGGTAAGTAAACGCCGTATTTACATATTCCGCCATCGCAGAGAATCAGATAGGTGTTCGAAAGTGGTCGAACCGTAATGCGTGAGAAATGGTAAGTAAACGCCAGATGCATTTATCTCGCCATCGCGAGGAGAATCTGATAGGTGTTCGAGTGTTCGAACCGTAATGCGTGAGAAATGGTAAGTGAACGACGTATTTGCATATCTGCCACTATGTAGGAGAATGCGTATAGGTGTTCGAGTGTTCGAACCGTAATGCGTGAGAAATGGTAAGTAAACGCCGACTTACAAATGTGCCACTGTGCAGGAGAATCCGCATAGGTGTTCGCTTGTTCGAATCGTAATGCGTGAGAAATGGTAAGCAAACGTCGTATTTACATATCGGCCACTGTGCTGGAGAATCTGTATAGGTGTTCGAGTGTTCGAACCCTAATGCACGAGAAATGGTTAGCAAACGCCGTATTGACATATCTGCCATTGTGCAGGAGAATCCGTATAGGTGTTCGAGTGTTCGAACCGTAATGCGTGAGAAATGGGAAGGAAACGCCGTATTTACATATCCGCCGCTGTGCAGGAGAATCCGTAAAGGTGTTCGAATCTGTGGACCCTAATGCCTGAGAAATGGTAAGCAAATGCCGTATTTACATACTTGCCACTGTAAAGAGAATCCGTATAGATGTTTGAGTGTTCGAACCCTAATGCGTGAGAAATGTTAAGTAAACGCCGGATTTACATATATGCCACTGTGCAGGAGAATCCGTATAGATGTTCGAGTTTTCGAACCGTAATGCGTGAAACATGGTAAGTAAACGCTGTATTTACATATCTGCCACTATGCAAGAGAATCCGTATTGGTGTTCGAGTGTTCGAACTGTAATGCGTGAGAAATGGTAAGTAAATGCCGTATTTTCATATCTGCCACTGTGCAGGAGAATCCGTATAGCTGTTCGAGTCTTCGAACCGCAATGCGTAAGAAATGGTAAGTAAATGCCGTATTTACATATCTGCCATTGTGCAGGAGAATTCGTATAGGTGTTCGAGTATTCCGATCGTAATGCATGAGAAATGGTATGTAAACGCCTTATTTACAACTCTGCCATCGCTCAGAGAATCCGTGATAGGTGTTGAGTGTTCAACCCTAATGCGGAGAAATGGTAAGTAAACGCCAGATTTACATATCTCGCCATCGCGGCCGAGAATCAGATAAGTGTTCGAGTGGTCGAACCGTACGCGTGAGAAATGGTAAATAAACGCCAGATGCATTTATCTCGCCATCGGAGGAGAATCTGTATAGGTATTCGAGTGTTTGAACTGTAATGCGTAAGAAATGGTAAGTAAACGCCGTATTTACATATCCGCTATTGTGTAGGAGAATGCGTATAGGTGTTCGAGTGTTCGAACCGTAATGCGTGAGAAATGGAAAGTAAATGCCGTACTTACAAATGTGCCACTGTGCAGGAGAATCCACATAGGTGTTCGCTGGTTCGAATTGTAATGCGTGAGAAATGGCAAGCAAATGTCGTATTTACATATCTGCAACTGTGCTGGAGAATCTGTATTGGTGTTCGACTTTTCGAACCCTAATGCGTGAGAAATGGTAAGTAAACGCCGTATTTACGTATCTACCCCAATGCTGGAGAATCCGTATAGGTGTTTGAGTGTTCGAACCCCAATGCGTGAGAAATGGTAAGTAAACGTCGTATTTACAAATCAGCCACTATGCAGGAGAATCCGTATAGGTGTTCGAGTGGTCGAACCGTAATGTGTGAGAAATGGTAAGTAAACGCCGTATTTACTTATCTGCCACTGTGCAGGAGAATCCGTATAGGTATTCGAGTGTTCGAACTGTAATGCGTGAGAAATGGTAAGTAAACGCCGTATTTACATATCAGCCACTGTGCAGGAGAAGGCGAATAGATTTTCGAGTGTTCGAACCGTAATGCGTGAGAAATGGTAAGTAAACGCCGTACTTACATATCTTCCACTGTGCAGGGGAATTTGCATAGGTGTTCGAGGGTTCGAACCGTAATGCATCAGAAATGGTAAGTAAACGTCGTATTTACAACCGCCACTGCGCAGAGAATCCGATAAATGCTCGAAGCCAACCCTAATGCGTGAGAAATGGTAAGTAAACGCTGTATTTACATATCTACCCCAGTGCTGGAGAATCCGTATAGGTGTTCGTGTGTTCGAACCATAATGGGTGAGAAATGGGACGTAAACGCCGTATTTACATATCTGCCACTGTGCGGAAGAATCCGTTTAAGTGTTCGAGTCCTCGAAGCGAAATGTGTGAGAAATGGTAAGTAAACGCCGTATTTACATATCTGCCACTGTGCAGGAGAATCTGTAAAGGTGTTTGAGTCTTTGAACCCTAACGCGTGAGAAATGGTAAGCAAACGCCGTATTTACATATCTACCACTGTGCTAGAGAATTCGTATTGGTGTTCGAGTGTTCGAACCCTAATGCGTGAGAAATGGTAAGTAAACGCCATATTTGCATATCTGCCACTGTGTAGGAGAATGCGTATAGCTGTTCGAGTGTTCGAACCGTAATGCGTGAGAAATGGTAAGTAAACGTCGTATTTACTTATCTGCCACTGTGCAGGAGAATCGGTATAGGTGTTCGAGTGTTCGAACCGTAATGCGTGGGAAATGGTAAGTAAACGCCGTATTTACATATTTGCCACCGTGCAAGGGAATGCATATAGGTGTTCGAGTGTTCGAACCGTAATGCGTGAGAAATGGTAAGTAATCGCCGTACTTAAATATCTGCCACTGTGCACGAGAATCCGCATAGGTGTTCGAGGGTTCGAACCGTAATGCATGAGAAATAGTAAGCAAACGTCGTATTTACATATCTGGTACTATGTAGTAGAATCTGTATAGGTGCTCGAGTTTTCGAACCCTAATGCGTGAGAAATGGTAAGTAAACTCTGTATTTACAAATCTACCACAATGCTGGAGAATCCGTATAGGTGTTTGAGTGTTCGAACCATAATGCGTGAGAAATGGGACGTAAACGCCGTATTTACATATCTGCCACTGTGCTGGAGAATGCGTATAGGTGTTCGAGTGTTCGAACCCCAATGCGTGAGAAATGCTTAGTAAACGCCGTATTTACAAATCTGCCACTGTGAAGGAGAATCCGTACAGGTGTTCGAGTGTTCGAAGCCTAATGAGTGAGAAATGGTAAGTAAACGCCGCATTTACATATTTGCCACTGTGCCGGAGAATCCATGTAGGTGGTCGAGTGTTCGAACCGCAATGCGTGAGAAATGGTAAGTAAACGCCGTATTTACATATCTCCCACCGTGTTGGAGAATCCGTATAGGTGTTCAAGTGGTCGAACTGTAATGCGTGACAAATGGTAAGCAAACGTCATATTTACATATCTGCCATTGTGTAGGAGAATCCGTATAGGTGTTCAAGTGTTCGAACCCTAATGCACGAGAAATGGTAAGTGAATGCCGTATTGACATATCTGCCATTGTGCAGGAGAATCCGTATAGGTGTTCGAGTGTTCGAACCGTAATGCGTGAGTAATGGTAAGGAAACGCCGTATTTACATATCCGCTACTGTGCAGGAGAATCCCTAAAGGTGTTCGAGTCTTCAGATCCTAATGCGTGAGAAACGGTAAGCAAACGCCGTATTTACATATCTGCCACTGTGCTAGAGAATCCGTATAGATGTTCGAGTGTTCGAACCTTAATGCGTGAGAAATGGTAAGTAAATGCCGTATTTTCATATCTGCCACAGTGCAGGAGAATCCGTATAGCTGTTCGAGTCTTCGAACCGCAACGCGTGAGAAATGGTAGCTAAACGCCATATTTACATATCTGCCATTGTGCAGGAGAATTCGTATAGGTGTTCGAGTGTTCCAACCGTAATGCGTGAGAAATGGTAAGTAAATGCCTTATTTAAATATTCCGCCATCAGGCAGGAGAATTCAGATAGGTGTTCGAGTGTTCAACCCCACACGTGAGAAATTGTAAGTAAACGCCAGATTTATATCCTGCCAGGCCGGAGAATCCATATAGGTGTTCGATTGTTCAAACCGTAATGCGTGAGAAATGGTAAGTAAACGCTATATTTTCAAATCACCAGTAGGAGAATGTGATAGGTGTTCGAGTGGTCGAACCCTAATGCGCGAGAATGCTAAATAAACGCCAGATGGCATTATATCTCGCCATCGCATGAGAATCTATAGGTGTTCGAAAGTGGTCGAACCGTAATGCGCGAGAAATGGTAAGTAACGCCAGATTTACATATTCGCCAGGCCAAGGAGGAGATCGCAGATAGGTGTTCAACGTTCGAACCGTAATGCGTGAAATGGTAAGTAAACGCCGATGGCAAACCGCCATCGCGGCAGAGAATCAGATAATCGTGTTCGACTTCAAACCGTAATGCGAGAAATGGTAAGTAAACGCCATTTACATATCTACCATCGGCCGAGAATCAAAGGTGTTCGAAAGTGTTCAACCATAATGCGCGAGAAGTGGTAAGTAAACGCCAGATTTACATATCCGCCATCGCGCGTAAGAATCAGATAGATGTTCGAAGTTCGCCGCAAATGCGTGAGAAATGGTAGCAATGCCGATTTACATATTCGCCATCGCGCGAGAATCCGTGTAGGTGTTCGAGTTTGAACCCCAATGCGTGAGAAATGGTAAGCAAACGTCAGATTTACATATCGCCCATCAGGCCGAGAATTCAGATAGGTGTTCGAGTGTTCAACCCTAATGCGTGAGAAATGGTAAGTAAACGCCAGATTTACATATTCCGCCACCGCAGAGAATCCGTATAGGTGTTCGAGTGTTCGAACTGTAATGCTTGAGAAATGGTAAGTAAACGCCGTGTTTATATATCTGCCACTGTGCAGGAGAATCCGTATTGGTGTTCGAGTGTTCGATCTGTAATGCGTGAGAAATGGTAAGTGAACGCCGTATTTACATATCTGCCATTGTGCAGGACAATCCGTATAGGTGTTCGAGTCTTCGAAGCGTAATGCGTGAAAAATGGTAAGTGAATGCCGTATTTACATATCTGCCATTGTGCTGGAGAATCCGTAAAGGTGTTCGAGCCTTCAGACGGTAATGCGTGAGAAATGGTAAGCAAACGCCAGATGGCATATCTCGCCATCGCAGAGAATCAGATAGATGTTCGGTGTTCAAGCCTAATGCGCGAGAAATGGTAAGCAAACGCCAGATTTACATATCCGCCATCGCGGCAGAGAACTGTAGGTGTTTGAGTGTTCAACCGCAATGCATGAGAAATGGTAAGTAAACGCCGATTTTCATATCTATCGCTGGCGCGGAGAATCAGATAGGTGTTCGAGTGTTCAAACCCTAATACATGAGAAATGGTAAGTAAACGCCAGATTTACATATCTCGCCATTGTGCAGAAAATCCATATAGGTGTTCGAGTGTTCGGTAAGTAAACGCCAAAATAGTGCGAGCTATAAACTGTAAAAAATAGTGCGACGCACAAAATAGCGTTAAGTGAGAACCGCGACAAAAACAAAGGCGACGCGCAAAATAACACGTAGTGTGAACCGCACGTAAACAAAGGCGACGCGCAAAATAGCGTGAGTAAGAAATCGTAAAAACAGTCTGACGCGCAAAACAGCGCGTAATGTGAATCGCACAAATCGCATGGCGCGCAAAATAGCGCGAGTGATAAATCGCACAAAGAGCGCGACGCGCAAAATAGCGGGTGATAAAAATGCACAAAACAGTGCGACGCACAAAATAGCGCCAGTGTGAACGACAAAACAAAGGCGACGCGCAAAATAGCTGAGTGATAAACGGTAAAAATAAGGCGACGCAAAATGACGCGAAAGAGAATCGACAAAACCGGTGCATCAAAGAAAAATAGTTTATGTGAACCGCGACAAAACAAAGGCGACGCGCAAAAAGCACGGTAGTGATAAACTCGTAGTGGTTAGTGCAACGCGCAAAATAGCGCGAGTGTGAACAACACAAAACAAAGCAGTGACACGCAAAATAGCACGTAGTGTGAACAAAGACAAAAGAGTGCGACGGCAAAATAGCGCTTAGTGATAAACTGCATAAAGTGCAACGCGTAATATAGCGCGAGTGAGAATTGCACAAAATAAAGGCGACGCGTAAAATGGTTTGTGAACCGTGACAAAACAAAGGCGACGCCAAAATAGCATGGGTGATAAACGGTAGAAAATAAAGGCGACGCGCAAAATAGCGCGAGTGTGAACCACACAAAATAAAGGCGACGCGCAGAATTGAAGCGCGAGGATAAATTGTAAAAAAAGAAGGCCACGCAATATATCGCGAGTGTGAATCGCATACAATATAAAGGCGACGCGCAAAATGGCGCGAAAGTAATAAACTACACAAAACAAAGGCGACGCGCAAAATAGCGTGGAGTGATAAATTGTAAAAATAATGCGACATGCAAAATAGCACGACAGTGAAATGCACAAAACAAAGGCGATACGCAAAATAGCACGCAGTGATAAATCGCACAAAAACATCGCGACACGGAAAATAGTGTGAGTGATAAATCGACAAAACAAAGGCGACGCCAAAATAGCAATGCAGTGATAAATCAGAAAAATCGGGCGACGCGCAAAATAGAGTGAGTGTGAATCGCGACATAGTGTGACGCGCAAAATAGCGCGATCGATAAATCGCACAAGACAAAGGGGACGCCGCAAAATAGCGCGAGTGATAAATCGCATAAAACAAAGGAGATGCAAAATAGCGCGAGTGTTAAATCAGAAAAAATAGTGCGACGCGCTGGCGTAGCGCGAGTGTGAACTACACAAAATAAAGGCGACGCCGCAAAATAGTGCGTAAGTGATAAAATAAAGAATAAAGTACACGCCGCAAAATAGCGCGAGTGTGAATCGCGACAAAACAAAGGCGACGCATAAAATAGCGCAAGGATAAAATCAGAAAATACGGCGACGCGCAAAATAGCGCGAGTGAGAACTGCACAAAACAGTGCGACGCACAAAATAGCGCGAGTGTGAACCGCACAAAACAGTGCGACGCGCAAAATAGCGCGAGTGATAAACTGTAAAAAATAGTGCGACGCACAAAATAGCGCGAGTGTGAACTGCACAAAATAGTGCGACGCGCAAAATAGCGCCAAGCAGGATCGGTGACAAAACAGTGCGATGCACAAAATAGCGCGAAAGTGATAAATCGAAAATAAAGGCGACGCGCAAAATCGCACAAGTCCAACTCAGCAAAAACAAAGGCAACGCGCAAAATAGAGTGAGTGATAAACTGCTCAAAGCAGTGCGACGCGCCAAATAGCGTGAGTGACAAATTGTAAAAAACAAAGGACGCGCAAAACAAACAGTAGTGTGAATCGCGACAAACAAAGCGACGCCGCAAATTAGCGCGTAGTGATAAATCAGAAAAACACCGCGGACGCGAAAACAAGGGGAGTGTGAATCGACAAAATAGGGTGACGAGCAAATTAGCACGGAAAGTGATAAACCGCACAAAATAAAGGCGACGCGCAAAATAGCGCCGATGATAAACTCTAAAAACAATGCGACGCGCAAAATAGCGCGAGTGTGAACCGCACAATACAAAGGCGACGTAAAATAGCGCGAAAGTGACAAACAAAGACAAAACAAAGGGGACGCGAAAAAATAGCGCGAGTGATAAATCGCACAAAACAAAGGCGACGCAAAAATGCGCGAGTGATAAATCGTTAAAATCGCGACACGCAAAATAGCGCGAGGGATAAATCAGAAAATAAAGGCGACGCCAACATAGCGAAAGTGAGAATCGCGACAAAACAGCCGACGCCGCAAAATGGCTCTGGCGGTGAACTGCGACAAAATAGTGTGACACGAACCAGCACGAAAGTGATAAACGGTAGAAAATAGTGCGACGCCGCGAAATAGCGCGAGTGTGAACAAAGACAAAGTGCGACGCCGCAAAATAGCGCCGGATATACAAGAAAAAAAGGCGACGCGCGAAAAATGGCCTGCGTGAACTGCATAAAACAAAGGCGACACGAAAATAGCGCGAGGAAAATGGTAGAAAATAAAGGCGACGCGCAAAATAGCGCCGAAAGGAGAATCGCACAAATAGTGGGATGCGCAAAATAGCGCAGTGTGAACCGCACAAAAAGGTGGACGCGAAAATAGCGCGAAAGTGATAAAATCAAAACAAAGGCGACACGCAATATATCAGCGAGTGTGAACCGCGACAATACAGCCGATGCGCAAAATAGCGGGAGTGATAAATTACACAAAATAGGGCGACGCGCAAAATAGCGTGAGTGATAAACTGCACAAAACAGTGCGACGCACAAAATAGCGCGACAGAAATGCACAAAACAAAGGCGACACGCAAAATTGCAGAGTGATAAATCGCCTAAAAACATCGCGACACGCAAAAATACCCTAATGGGTCTGCAGGTGAGATGGCAACTCGTGTTCGACACCACTTGTCATGCCCCTAACTCCGCCCCTAAAAGTTTGGGTGTGACCTATTCATAACGGGACATGTAACTCCGTAGTCAAGCCGATGGGGCCTTATCGGAAGCATAAAAATTCAAACATAGCATATATACAACTTACTCCATTGAGCTATCTCTAATATGCCAGGATCTCATACAACGTATACTTTATCAAAAGCAAGTAAAGTTTAAAACTAATTCCCTGAATATCGGTAACAGACGCATACATTTACGCCCCAAATTCCGTGATTGGGCGTATACACAAACAACGAGAGTGTAAGCACGATGCCCTTAAATGGCACTCAAAACATAAACTAGTATCTTCATGGTTTCACCAAAATGGGTGGCTTGGGATAGTGCTCGACACAAGGTTGATCAAGGAAAGCGCATCTCGAAGCTAGATTGCCCACCCGAGAAAGACCTACAGAATGTATAAAATCGAGAGTGAGCCGAGCTCAAGAATAGTAATACATAAATGAAATGTTACTTAACTTAAATGTATAGCATAACAACACATTAGTCTCTGATTCTGACATAATGACTTTAGCCCATTCTTGTAACATAACTTGGTGGCTATAAGCCCTTGTAAATGGTGGCACGGGCCCTTGGAAATGTGACATAAAGCTCTTGATTACATGTTGGCACTACGGCCCGTGAAACTTGTAGGCATTAAAGCCCTTGAAAACGGCATAAAGCCCTTGATGACATGTTGGCACTATTTAATTCTTGAAAACTGCACGAGGTCCTTGAGAATGGCACGAGGCCCTTGAAAATGTGGAGTTAAGCCCTTGCACATTCTTTCTCGTTACATACTTTAACGTTAACTTTAACATTTTAAACATTAGCTTATGGAAATTACATGCTTGAGACATTTACATATTTACTTTACATGCCTTGATATATTGCCACAATTGCATATCATTTACAGAGGTACTACTACTCGCAGTGTTGGGATGATGTGCCTGATCCAATCTGGTGTGCCCTTCACACATTGAAAACTCACACTTTAGTTCATCTCAAATTACGCTTCGCTTTGCTTCATTTCGCTTCATTTCGGAGGAATTAATACATATTAAAAACTACATCAAATACACATTTCGACAATATTAGAGGGTCCCCTACACGCAAAACGAGCGATCCGGATTTTTCACATAGGGTAATGCGACGCGGCGGGTCGTGAGCCTGCACGCCGGCAAGACTCCCCGCACGGCAGCGCAAAATGCCCCGACGCGTAGATGTATAAAGCCTCAAAATCGGAAGCCTCCGACGCGCGTTACAACCCCGCGACGGCGCGGCGATTGCCTCGCGACATGCGGCCATGACTCGTGACGTGGCGATTCAAAGAATTTGCCCACCAAATTGCCTTAGTCCCACTTTTGGTGCATAATGAAGGGATTCAACAAGGGACTTTTTATGGCTTATTCATGGTTCAAAAAGCATGTAATTCAAGGCACAATACACCATAATCTAACTCAATTAAATCCACAAGTATGACTCAATTAATTTAAACAACATTGAAGCTCCACAATAACATAGTTTCATTCTTGAAGCTCCTATTGTCATACCCACATGCATAAATATACAAAACATAGCTTAAACATGAAGATCAATTGATGAATAAGGAACAAGAGGTTGATCATGACATAAGTAAGTCCAACATGCACAATTGGTAGGATTTTCATGCTAAACTTCAAGACACACTCATCCAAACTCTCTATTGTATTCCAAAGCATACCAAACCATAAATTGGCTATTTGAATTGAAGGGAGAGGATTAGATTAGGGAAAATCAACTTACTTGGCCCCAATTTCTCTCCACTCCCTCTTCTTCTTGATCTCCCTTCCTTTCTTCCAAAATTTTCACTTAAATCTATTAGACTCAAGAACAACATTGACATATATATATAGATAGATAGAGCTAATAAGACAAAAATGAATCGTTTAACCATGCCAAAATGAAAATTTCACAAACATGCTTAAAATTATCTAAAAATTATGCTGATCATGAATATCTTATCAATTTCAGGTAATTAAGCTGTTAGGACCATTAAATTTCTACTTTAATGTCTTAGTAGAAACAGATAGTTTTCTTCAAGGACAGATAGACATCTATAAACATGAATTTCACTTGCTTCATCAAACTTTTTCATGGACCTTTTTTCAATAAACCATTAAGAATACCAATCGAGGGCTAGGAATAGAACAAAACTCATGTGCGAGGGTCGGGTTATTACAGATAAAATGAAAAAATAAAGGCGACGCGCAATATAATGCGAAAGTGAGAATCGCACAAAACAAAGGCGACGCCGCAAAATGGTTAAAGTGTGAAGCGACAAAACAAAGGCGACGCGTAAAAATAGCGCCAGGAGAAATCGCGAAAAATAGTGCAACACGCGCAAAATAGCGTAGTGATAAATCAGAAAAACCGTACGACGCACAATATAACTTGAGTGTGAACTGCACAATATAGTGTGACGCTCAAAATAGCGCGAGTGATAAATCAGAAAAAAAGACGACGCACAATGTACCGAGTGTGAATCGCACAATAAAGGCGACGCGCAAAATAGCGCGAGTGATAAACTACACAAAACAAAGGCGACGCGCAAAATAGCGTGAGGATAAATTGTAAAAATAGTGCGACGCGCAAAAATAGCGCGACAGAAATGCACAAACAAAGGCGACACGCAAAATTGCACGTAGTGATAAATCGCGACAAAAACAAGGCGACGCCCAAAATAGCATGAGTGATACACTATACAAAACAGTGCAATGCGTAAAATAGCAAGAGGTGATAAAAGCACAAAATAAGGCACTCCGCAAAATAGCGCGAGTATGAATCGCGACAAAATAAAGGCGACGCGCAAAATAGCGCGATAAATCGCACAAGACAAAGGGGACGCGCAAAACAGCGCGAGGGATAAATCGCACAAAACAAAGGCGACGCGCAAAAATAGCGAAAGCGACAAATCAAAAAACAGCAGACGCGCAAAATAACGCAAGTGAGAATCGCACAAAACAAAGGACGCGCAAAATAACGTGAGTGTGAACTACACAAAACAGTGCGACGCGCAAAATAGCGCGAGTGATAAACTGTAAAAAACAGTGCGACGCGCAAAATAGCGCGAGGGTGAACTGCACAAAACAGTGCGACGCGCAAAATAGCGCGAGTGATAAACTGTAAAAAACAGTGCCACGCGCAAAATAGCGCGAGTGTGAATCGCGACAAAGCAAAGGCGACGCGCAAAATAGCGTAGTGATAAACAGTAAAAAATAGAACGATGCGCAAAATAGCGCGAGTGTGAACTGCACAAAAGAGTGCGACGCGCGAAATAGCGCTAGTGTCAACAGCAGAAAATAGTGCGACGCGCAAAAGAGCGTGAGTGAAAAACTGCACAAAAAACAGTGCGATGCACAAGATAGCGTGAGTGTGAATCGCGACAAAATAAAGGCGACGCGCAAAATAGCGCGTAGTGATAAATCAAAAAACAATGCGACGCGCAAATATAGCGCGAAAGGAGAATCGCAAAAAAAGCGCAGACGCGAAAGTGGTTTCGGTGAATCGCGACAAAACCCGACGCGTAAAAATAGCGCGAGTGATAAATCAGACAAAAACCGTGACGCCGCAAAATACCCGAGTGAGAATCGCACAAAATAGTGCGACGCGCAAAATAGCCGAAGTTCAATCGCACAAAATAAAGGCGACGCGCAAAATAGCGCAAGTGATAAATCAGAAAAAATAGTACGCGCAAAATAGCGCAAGTGCGAATCGCACAAAACAAAGGCGACGCGCAAAATAGAGTGAGTAATAAATCGCACAAAACAAAGCGACAAAAAATGCGGTGAGTGTGAACTCGCCAAAATAGTACGATGCCCAAAATAACGCGAGTATGAACTGCACAATACAGTGCGACGTTAAAAATAGCGTGAGAGACAAATTGCACAAAACAGTGGGACGCGCAAAATAGCGCCAGTGATCAACAAAGACAAAATAAAGGCGACGCGCAAAATAGCGCTAGTGATAAATTGTAAAAAACTGTGCGCCGGGCCAAATAGAGTGAGTGTTAAATTGTAAAAAACAGTGCAACGCACAAAATAGCGCGAGTGTGAACCACACAAAACAAAGGCGACGCGAAAATAGCGCGTAACGACAAATCGAAAAAACAAAGCACGCAAAACAAATACAAGTGAGAATCGCACAAAACAGTGGGACGCGCAAAATAGCGCGAGTGTGAACTGCACAAAACAGTGCGACGCACAAAATAGCGCGAGTGATAAACTATAAAAAATAGTGCGACGCGCAAAATAGCGCGAGTGTGAACTGCACAAAACAGTGCGACGCGCAAAATAGCGCGAGTGATAAACTGCACAAAACAGTGCGACGTGCAAAATAGCGCGAGTGATAAACTGCACAAAACAGTGCGACGCGCAAAATAGCGCGAGTGATAAACTGCACAAAATAGTGCGACGCGCAAAATAGCGTGAGTGATAAACTGTAAAAAATAGTGCGACGCGCAAAATAGCACGAAAAGCCAATCGCACAAAATCAGGCGACGCGCAAAATAGCGCAGTGATAAATCGCGACAAAATAGTGCGACGTGAAAAATAGCGCTAGTGATAAATCAGAAAACAAAGGCGACGCGCAAAATAGACGAAAGTGTGAATCGCATAAAATAAAGGCGACGCGCAAAATAGCGCGAGTGATAAACAATAAAAGACAGTGCGACGTGCAAAATAGCGCGAGTGAGAATTGCACAAAACAGTGCGACGAGCAAAATAGCGCGAGTGTGAGTCGCCCAAAACAGTGCGAAACGTAAAATAGCCCGAGTGACAAATTGTAAAAAATAATGAGACGCGCAAAATAGCGCGAGCGAGAACTGCACAAAATAGTGCGACGCGTAAAATGGCGCGAGTGTATAAAATCGCACAAAATAAAGGCGACGCGCAAAATAGCGCAGGTGATAAATCGCCAAAACAGGGCGACGCGCAAAATAGTGCGTAGTGATAAATCGCACAAAAAGGCGACGCCGCAAAATAACGCCAGTGTGAACAAGACAAAACAATATGACGACAAAATAAAGCGAGTGATAAATCGTGACAAAACAAAGGCGACGCGCAAAATAGCGCGAGTGATAAATCAGAAAATAAAGGCGACGCGCAAAATAGCAAGGGTGAATCGCACAAAATAAAGGCGACGCGCAAAATAGCGCGAGTGATAAATCGCGACAAAAAAGGCGACGCGCAAAATAGCGCGAAAGTGATAAATCAGAAAAAACAAAGGCGACGCCAAAACACGCGAAAAGCGAATCGCATAAAATAAAGGCGACGCGCAAAATAGCGCAGTGTGAACCGCACAAAATAAAGGCGACGCGCAAAATAGCGCGAGTGATAAATCAAAAAACAAAGGCGACGCGCAAAATGGCGCGAGGAGAATCGCACAAACAAAGGCGACGCAAAATAGCCGAGTGTGAACCGCACAAATAGTGAGACGCGCAAAATGGCGCGAGTGTGAATCGCACAAAAACAAAGGCGACGCGCAAAATAGCGAGTGTGAATCGCGACAAAACAAAGGCGACGCGCAAAATAGCTGAAAGTGATAAATCAGAAAAAGGCGACGCGCAAAATAGCGCGAGTCAAAGACAAAACAAAGGCGACGCGCAAAATAGCGCGAGTGATAAATCAGAAAAACAGGCGACGCGCAAAATAGCGCGAGTGAGAATCGACAAAACAAAGGCGACGCGCAAAATAGCGCGTGAAATCGCGACAAAATAGTGCGACACGACAAATAGCGCGACGAAAACCAGAACAGTGCGACCCGCAAAATAGCACGGGTGAGCACTGCACAAAACAGTGCGACGCGCAAAATACCGCTAGTGTGATTCGCACAAAATAGGGCGACGTGCAAAATAGCGGGGGTGATAAATCAGAAAAAACAAGGCGACGCGCAATATAGCGAAAGTCAAACGCACAAAATAAAGGCGACGCGCAAAATAGCGCGAGTGATAAACTACACAAAACAGTGCGACACGCAAAATTCGGTGAGTGATAAATTGTAAAAAATAGTGCGACGCGCAAAATAGCGCGATTGTGAAATGCACAAAACAGTGCGACACGCAAAATAGCACGAGTGATAAACTGCACAAAACACTGCGACACGCAAAATAGCATGAGTGATAAACTGCACAAAACAGTGCGACGCGCAAAATAGCACGAGTGATAAACTGTAAAAAACAGGGCGACGCGCAAAATAGCGCGAGTGTGAACTGCACAAAATAGTGCGACGCGCAAAATAGCGCGAGTGATAAACTGTAAAAAACAGTGCGACGCGCAAAATGGCGCGAGTGATAAACGGCACAAAACAGTGCGACGCGCAAAATAGCGCGAGTGATAAACTGCACAAAATAAAGGCGACGCAAAATATCGCGCGAGTGGTAAACTGTAAAGAAAAGTGCCACGCGCAAAATAGCGCGAGTATGAACTGCACAAAACAGTGCGACGCGCAAAATAGCGGAGTGATAAACTGTAAAAAATAGTACGACACGCAAAATAGCGTGAGTGTGAACTGCACAAAATAAAGGCGACGCAAAATAGCGCGAAAGTGACAAATCAGAAAACAAAGGCGACGCCGCAAAATAGCGCAGTGCGAATCGACAAAACAAAGGTAACACGCAAAATAGAGTGAGACATTTACCGCACAAAACAGTGCGACGTGCAAAATAGCGTGAGTGATAAATTATAAAAAATAGTGCGATGCGCAAAACAACGCGAGTGTGAACTACATAAAACAGTGCGACGCGCAAAATAGCCCAAGTGTGAACTGCACAAAACAGTGCAACGTGCAAAATAGCGCGGGTGACAAACTGCACAAAACAGTGGGACGTGCAAAATAGCGCGAGTGAGAAACTGCATGAAACAGTACGACTCGCAAAGTAGCGCGAGTGATAAACTGTAAAAAAACTATGCGATGCGCCAAATAGCGCGAGGGTTAAACCGTAAAAGCAATGCCACGCACAAAATAGCGCGAGTGTGAACTGCACAAAACAAAGGCGACGCAAATGAAGCAGGATGGGCAAAACAGCGCAAGTGAGAACGGCACAAAATAACGTGGGCGTGAACCGCACAAAACATTGCGACGCGCAAAATAGCGCAAGTGATAAATTGTAAAAAATAGTGCGTCGCGCAAAATAGCGCGAAAGGAACTTCACAAAATGCGGCGCGACGCAATAAATAGCGCGAAAGTGATAAATCGCACAAAATATTGCGACGCGCAAAATAGCACGTAGTGATAAATCAGAAAAATAAAGGCGACGCGCAAAATAGCGCGTAGTGAATCGCCAAAACAAAGGCGACGCACAAAATAGCGCGAGTGATAAATCGCACAAAAAGGCGACGCGCAAAATAGCGCGAGTGATAAATCAGAAAAACAAAGGCGACGCGCAAAATAGCGCGAGTGTGAATCGCACAAAAAGCGCGACGCGCAAAATAGCGTGAGTGATACCGCACAAAACAAAGTGCAACGCGCAAAATAGCGCGAGTGATAAATCGCAAAACAAAGGCGACACGCCAAATAGCGCGAGGGATAAATCAAAAAAGTGCGACGCGCAAAATAGCGCGAAAGCGTGAATCGCACAAAACAAAGGCGACGCGCAAAATAGCGCGAGCGATAAATCGCACAAAATAGGCGACGCGCAAAAATAGCGCGAGTGAAAATCGCACAAAACAAAGGCGACGGTGAAAATAGCGCAAGTGATAACCGCACAAAACAAAGGCGACGCGAAAATAGTGCGAATACAAAATCAGAAAAAAGGCGACGCGCAAAATAGCGTAGTGAAATCGCACAAAATAAAGGCGACGCGCAAAATAGCGCGAAAGTGATAAACTAAAATAAAGGCGACGCGCAAAATAGCGCGAAGAATCGCACAAAATAGTGCGACGCGCAAAATAGCGCGAAAGTGATAAATCCGAAAAATAAAGGCGACGCGCAAAATAGCGGAGGAGAATCGCGACAAAACAAAGGCGACGCAAAATAGCGCGAGTGTGACCGCACAAAATAAAGGCGACGCGCAAAATAGCGCGAGTGATAAATCGCAAAACAAGGCGACGCGCAAAATAGCGCAGTGTGAAATCGCACAAAATAAAGGCGACGCAAAATAGCGCGAGCAAATTGTAAAACAATGCGACGCGCAAAATAGCGCGAAGTGAGAATCGCACAAAATAGTGCGACGCCAAAATAGCGCGGTGAACCGCACAAACAAAGGCGACGCGCAAAATAGCGCGAGTGATAAATCGCACAAATAAAGGCGACGCGCAAAATAGCGCGAAGTGTCAATCGCGACAAAATAGTGCGACGCGCAGAATGGCGCGAAAATAACCGCACAAAATAAAGGCGACGCGCAAAATAGCGCGAGTGATAAACTGCACAAAATAGCGCGAGTGATAAACTGCACAAAACACTGCGACGCCCAAAATAGCGCGAGTGATAAACTGCACAAAACAGTGCGACGCGCAAAATAGCGCGAGGGATAAACTGCACAAAACACTGCGACGCCCAAAATAGCGCGAGTGATAAACTGCACAAAATAGTGCGACGCGCAAAATAGCGCGATTGTGAACTGCACAAAACAGTGCGACGCGCAAAATAGCGCGAGTGATAAACTGCACAAAACTGTGCGACGCGCAAAATAGCGCGAGTGATAAAATGCACAAAACTGTGCGACGGGCAAAATAGCGCGAGTGTGAACCGCAAAAACAAAGGCGACGCGCAAAATAGCGCGAAGATAAATCGCACAAAACAAAGGCGACGCGCAAAATAGCGCGAAAGTGATAAATCGCATAAACAAAGGCGACGCGCAAAATAGCGCGAGTGATAAAGTCTAAAAAACAATGCGACGCGCAAAATAGCGCAAGTGTGAATCACAAAACAAAGGCGACGCGCAAAATAGTGGTAGTGATAAACTTAAAACAAAGGCGACGCAAAATAAAATAGCGCGAAAAGTAATCGCACAAAATAAAGGCGACGCGCAAAATAGCGCGAGTGATAAATCGCAAAAATAAAGGCGACGCGCAAAATAGCGCAGGAGAATCGCACAAACAAGGCGACGATGGAAAAATAGCGCGAAAGTGTGAACCGCACAAAACAAAGGCGACGCGCAAAATAGCGCGAAGTGATGAATCGAAAAAAATGCGACGCGCAAAATAGCGCGAGTGTAAATCGCACAAAACAAAGGCGACGCGCAAAATAGCGCGAGTGAAATCGCGACAAAACAAAGGCGACGCGCAAAATAGCGCCGCTAAAGTGCGACGCGCAAATAGCGCGAAAGTATAAATTGCACAAAAACAAGGCGACGCGCAAAATAGCGCGAGTGTCAATCGACAAAACAAAGGCGACGCGCAAAATAGCGCGAGTGACAAATCGCACAAAAATAAAGGCGACGCGCAAAATAGCGCGAGTGAGAATCGCAAAATAAAGGCGACTCGCAAAATAGCGCGAGTGATAAACCGAAAAATCTGCGCGACGCGCAAAATAGCTCGAGTGATAAATCAGAAAACAAAGGCGACGCGCAAAATAGCGCGAGTGTCAATCGCACAAAACAAAGGCGACGCGCAAAAATAGCGCGAAAGTGATAAATCGCACAAAACAAAGGCGACGCGCAAAATAGCGCGAGTGTCAATCGCACAAAAAAGGCGACGCGCAAAATAGCGCGAGTGATAAATCGCACAAAAATAGGCGACGCGCAAAATAGCGCGAGTGTGAAATCGCACAAAACAAAGGCGACGCGCAAAATAGCGCGAGTGATAAATCGCACAAAAAGGCGACGCGCAAAATAGCGCGAGTGATAAATCGCGACAAAAAAGGCGACGCGCAAAATAGCGCGAGTGATAAATCGTAAAAACAAAGGCGACGCGCAAAATAGCGCGAAAGTGTCAACCGCACAAACAAAGGCGACGTGCAAAATAGCGCGAGTGATAAATCGCACAAAATAGGCGACGCGCAAAATAGCGAGTGATAATCGCAAAATAAGGCGACGCGCAAAATAGCGCGAAAGTGTGAATCGACAAAATAAAGGCGACGCCGCAAAATAGCGCGAGTGATAAATCGCACAAAAATAAAGGCGACGCGCAAAATAGCGCGAGTGTCAACAGCGCAACACAGTGCGACGCGCAAAATAGCGCGAGTGTCAACTGCGCAAAACAGTGCGACGCGCAAAATAGCGCGAGAGTGAATCAGACAAAACAAAGGCGACGCGCAAAATAGCGCGAGTGATAAACGCACAAAAATAAAGGCGACGCGCAAAATAGCGCGAGTGAATCGCACAAAATAGGCGACGCGCAAAATAGCGCGAGTGTAAATCAGACAAATAAACAAAGGCGACGCGCAAAATAGCGCGTGTGAATCGCGACAAAACAAAGGCGACGCGCAAAATAGCGCGTGATAAATCGCACAAAACAAAGGCGACGCAAAATAGCGCGAGTGAAATCGCACAAAACAAAGGCGACGCGCAAAATAGCGCGAGTGACAATCTGCACAAAACAAAGGCGACGCGCAAAATAGCGCTAGTGATAAATCGCAAAAACAAAGGCGACGCCGCAAAATAGCGCGAGTGTCAATCGCACAAAATAAAGGCGACGCGCAAAATAGCGCGAAAGTGATAAATCGTAAAAAAAGGCGACGCGCAAAATAGCGCGAGTGTGAATTGCACAAAATAAAGGCGACGCGCAAAATAGCGCGAAGTGATAAATCGACAAAACAAGGCGACGCGCAAAATAGCGCGAGTGATAAATCACAAAAAACTGCGGCGACGCGCAAAATAGCGCGAGTGATAAATCGCACAAAATAAAGGCGACGCGCAAAATAGCGCGAGTGATAAATCGCAAAACAAAGGCGACGCGCAAAATAGCGCGAGTGAGAACCGCACAAACTAGGGCGACGCGCAAAATAACGCGAGTCAAGACAAAACAAAGGCGACGCACAAAATAGCGGCAAGTGATAAATCGCAAAAAAAAGGCGACGCAAAAAATAGCGCGAGTGATAATCGCACAAACAAAGGCGACGCGCAAAATAGCGCGAGTGATAAACCGCACAAAAAAGGCGACGCGCAAAATAGCGCGAGTGATAATCGCTAAAAATAAAGGCGACGCCAAAATAGCGCGAAGAATCGCGACAAAATAGGCGACGTGCAAAATAGCGCGAGTGACAAACTGCACAAAACAGTGGGACGCGCAAAATAGCGCGATTGGTAAACCGCACAGAATAGTGGGACGCGCAAAATAGCGTGAGTAACAAACTGTAAAAAACTGTGCGACGAGCAAAATAGCGCGAGGGATAAATCGCGACAAAACAAAGGCGACGCAAAAATAGCGCGAAAGTGATAAATCGCAAAATAAAGGCGACGCGCAAAATAGCGCAAGTGATAAATCACAAAAATAAGGCGACGCGCAAAATAGCGCGAGTGTGAATCGCGACAAAATAAAGGCGACGCGCAAAAATAGCGCGAAGAGTGTGAATCGCACAAAACAAAGGCGACGCGCAAAAAGCGCGAGTGATAAATCGCACAAAACAAGGCGACGCGAAAATAGCGCGAGTGTGAATACACAAAACAAGGCGACGCAAAAATAGCGCGAAAGTGTCAAATCGCGACAAAACAAAGGCGACGCGCAAAATAGCGCGAGTGATAAATCGCACAACAAAGGCGACGCGCAAAATAGCGCGAGTGTCAATCGCACAAAATAAGGCGACGCGCAAAATAGCGAAAGGATAAATCAGAAAAAATAGTGCGACGCAAAAATAGCGCGAGTGAAATGCACAAACAAAGGCGACGCGCAAAATAGCGCGTAGTGATAAATCGCGAAAAAAAGTGCGACGCGAAAATAGCGCGAGAAGCAATCACAAAACAAAGGCGACGCGCAAAATAGCGCGAGTGTGAATCGCACAAAACAAAGGCGACGCCGCAAAATAGCGCGAGTGTAAATCGCACAAACAATGCGACGCGCAAAATAGCGCGAAAGTGTCAATCGCACAAAATAAAGGCGACGCGCAAAATAGCGCGGTAAAGTGAAATCGCATATTACGCGACGCGCAAAATAGCGCGAAAGTGAAATCGCGACAAAATCGTGGGATGCGCAAAATAGCGCGAGTGATAAACTACAAAAAATAATGAGACGCGCAAAATAGCGCGAAAGTGCGAATCGCACAAAACAAAGGCGACGCGCAAAATAGCGCGAGTGATAAATCGACAAAACAAAGGCGACGCGCAAAATAGCGCGAAAATTGTAAAAACAAAGGCGACGCGCAAAATAGCGCGAGTGATAAATCGCACAAAACAAAGGCGACGCGCAAAAATAGCGCGAAGTGTCAATCGCACAAAACAAAGGCGACGCGCAAAATAGCGCGAGTGACAAATCGCAAAACAAAGGCGACGCGCAAAATAGCGCGAGTGATAAATCGCATAAAAAAAGGCGACGCGCAAAATAGCGCGAAAGTGATAAACCGCACAAAATGAAAGGCGACGCGCAAAATAGCGCGAGTGAAATCGCGACAAAACAAAGGCGACGCGAAAATAGCGCGAGGATAAATCGCACAAAAAAAGGCGACGCGCAAAATAGCGCGAGTGTCAATCGCGACAAAATAGTGCGACGCGCAAAATAGCGCGAAAGTGATAAACCGCACAAAAAAAGGCGACGCGCAAAATAGCGCGATAAATTACAAAAAGTGCGACGCGCAAAAATAGCATAAAGTGTGAATCGCGACAAAACAAAATAGTGCGATGCGCAAAACCGCGCGACTGATAAACTGCACAAAAGAGTGCGATTCGCAAAACAACGCGAGTGATAAACTGCACAAAATAATGCGCTGCGCAAAATCGCGCGAGTGATAAACTGCAAAAAACAGTGCGCTGCGCAAAACAGCGAGAGTGATAAACTCCACAAAACAAAGGCGACGCGCAAAATAGCGCGAGTAACCGCACAAAAAAAAGGCGACGCGCAAAAATAGCGCGAAAGTGAAATCGCACAAAATAAGGCGACGCGCAAAATAGCGCGAGTGATAAATCGACAAAATAAAGGCGACGCGCAAAATAGCGAAAGTGATAAATCGCACAAAAAAAGGCGACGCGCAAAATAGCGCGAAAAGTCAATCGCGACAAAAACAAAGGCGACGCGCAAAATAGCGCGAGATAAATCGCACAAAATAAAGGCGACGCGCAAAATAGCGCCACTGTCAACTGCACAAAACATTGCGACGTGCAAAATAGCGCGAGTGATAAATCAGAAAACAATGCGACGCGCAAAAAAAGACAAAGGCGACGCGCAAAATAGCGCGAGTGATAAACTGTAAAAAACAGTGCGACGGGCAAAATAGCGCGAGTGTGAACCGCACAAAACAGTGCGACGCGCAAAATAGCGCGAGTGTGAACCACACAAAACAGTGCGACGCGCAAAATAGCGAGAGTGATAAACTGTAAAAAACAGTGCGACGGGAAAAATAGCGTGAGTGTGAACTGCACAAAATAGTGCGACGCGCAAAATAGCGCGAGTGATAAGCTGTAAAAAACAGTGCGACGCGCAAAATAGCGCGAGTGTGAACTGCACAAAACAGTGCGACGCGCAAAATAGCGCGACAATAGCGCGAGTGATAAATCGCACAAAATAAAGGCGACGCGCAAAATAGCGCGAAAGTGATAAATCGCAAAACAAAGGCGACGCGCAAAATAGCGCGAAAGTGTCAATCGCGACAAAACAAAGGCGACGCACAAAATAGCGCGAGTGATAAATCAGAAAAAAAGGCGACGCGCAAAATAGCGCGAAAGTGAATCGCACAAAACAAAGGCGACGCGCAAAATAGCGCGAGTGATAAATCGCACAAAACAAAGGCGACGCAAAATAGCGCGAGTGATAAATCAAAACAAAGGCGACGCGCGACGCGCATAATAGCGCGAGTGACAATCGCGACAAAACAAGGCGACGCGCAAAATAGCGCGAGTGATAAATCGCACAAAAAAAGGCGACGCGCAAAATAGCGCGAGTGATAAATCGCACAAAAGGCGACGCGCAAAATAGCGCGAGAGTGATAAATCGAAAAAAAAGGCGACGCGCAAAATAGCGCGAGTGTCAATCGCACAAACAAAGGCGACGCGCAAAATAGCGCGAGTCAGAAAAAACAAAGGCGACGCGCAAAATAGCGCGAGTGTCAATCGCACAAAACAAAGGCGACGCGCAAAAAGCGAGTGATAAATCGCAAAACAGAGCGACCCGCAAAATAGTGCGACGCGCAAAATAGCGCGAGTGATAAATCGCATAAATAAAGGCGACGCGCAAAATAGCGCGAGTGATAAATCGCACAAAACAAAGGCGACGCGCAAAATAGCGCAGGGATAAATCAGACAAAATGCGACGCAAAATAGCGCGAAAAGTGAACCGCACAAAATAAGGCGACGCGCAAAATAGCGCGAGTGATAAATCGCACAAAAAAAGGCGACGCGCAAAATAGCGCCAGTGTGAATCGCACAAAACAAAGGCGACGCGCAAAATTGCGCGAGTGTGAACAGCACAAAACAGTGCGACGCGCAAAATGGCGCGAGTGTCAATCAAAAAAAGGCGACGCGCAAAATAGCGCGAGTGTCAATCGCACAAAACAAAGGCGACGCGCAAAATAGCGCGAGTGTCAATCGACAAAACAAAGGCGACGCGCAAAATAGCGCGAGTGATAAATCGCGACAAAAACAAGGCGACGCAAAATAGCGCGAGTGTGAATCGCACAAACAAAGGCGACGCGCAAAATAGCGCGAAAGTGTCAATCGCGACAAAACAAAGGCGACGCGCAAAATAGCGCGAGTGATAAATCGCAAAAACAAAGGCGACGCAAAATAGCGCGAGTGTAAATCGCACAAAACAAAGGCGACGCGCAAAATAGCGCGAGTGATAAATCAGAAAAACAAAGGCGACGCGCATAATAGCGCGAGAGTCAACTGCACAAAAACAAAGGCGACGCGCAAAATAGCGCGAGTGATAAATCGCGACAAAAAAAGGCGACGCGCAAAATAGCGCGAAGTGAAATCGCACAAAACAAAGGCGACGCGCAAAATAGCGCGAGGTGAATCGCACAAAACAAAGGCGACGCGCAAAATAGCGAAAGTGATAAATCGACAAAACAAAGGCGACGCTGCAAAATAGCGCGAGTGTCAAATCGCACAAAAGGCGACGCGCAAAATAGCGCGAGTGATAAATCACAAAAACAAGGCGACGCGCAAAATAGCGCGAGTCAAATCGCACAAAACAAAGGCGACGCGCAAAATAGCGCGAGTGTCAATCGCACAAAAAAGGCGACGCGCAAAATAGCGCGAGTGATAAACGCGACAAAACAAAGGCGACGCGCAAAATAGCGCGAGTGTAAATCGCGACAAAACAGGCGACGCGCAAAATAGCGCGAGTGATAAATCGCACAAAAAGGCGACGCGCAAAATAGCGCGAGTGAGAAATCGCATAAAAAACAAAGGCGACGCGCAAAATAGCGAGTGAAAATCGCACAAAACAAAGGCGACGCGCAAAATAGCGCGAAAGTGATAAACGCACAAAATAAAGGCGACGCGCAAAATAGCGCGAGCAAGAATCGCACAAAACAAAGGCGACGCGCAAAATAACGCGAGTGTGAATCGCACAAAAAGGGCGACGCGCAAAATAGCGCGAGTGATAAACTGCACAAAACATTGCGACGCGCAAAATAGCGCGAAAGTGTCAATCGCGACAAAACAAAGGCGACGCGCAAAAATAGCGTGAGTGATGAATCGCACAAAAGGCGACGCGCAAAATAGCGCGAAGGTCAATCGCACAATACAAAGGCGACGCGCAAAATAGCGAAAGTGACAAATCGCACAAAAAAGGCGACGCGCAAAATAGCGCGAGTGATAAATCGCACAACAAAGGCGACGCAAAAATAGCGTGAGTGATAAATCGCAAAAAATGCGGCGACGCAAAATAGCGAGTGATAAATCGCACAAAATAAAGGCGACGCGCAAAATAGCGCGAGTGTCAACTACACAATACAACGCGACGTGCAAAATAGCGTGAGCGTCAAATCGCACAAAAAAAAGGCGACGCGCAAAAATAGCGCAAGTGTCAATCGCACAAAACAAAGGCGACGCGCAAAATAGCGCGAAAGGTCAACCGCGACAAAAAAGGCGACGCGCAAAATAGCGCAAGTGGTAAATCGCACAAAATAGGCGACGCGCAAAATAGCGCGAGTGTGAATCGCACAAACAAAGGCGACGCGCAAAATAGCGCAAGTGGTAAATCGCAAAACAAAGGCGACGCGCAAAATAGCGCGAGTGAATCTGACAAAATAAAGGCGACGCGCAAAATAGTGCGAGTGATAAACTATAAAAAAACAGTGCCATGCGTAAAATAGCGCGAAAGTCAATCGCACAAAACAAAGGCGACGCGCAAAATAGCGTGAGTGATAAATCGACAAAACAAAGGCGACGCGCAAAATAGCGTGAGTGATAAAGTGTAAAAAAAGGTGCGACGCGCAAAATAGCGCAAGTGTCAACTACACAAAAAAAGGCGACGCGCAAAATAGCGCGAGTGATAAATCAGACAAAACAAAGGCGACGCCCAAAACAGCGCGAGTGTGAATCGCACAAAACAATGCGACGGGCAAAATAGCAAAGTGATAAATCGCACAAAACAAAGGCGACGCGCAAAAATAGCGCGAGTGACAAATCGCACAAAACAAAGGCGACGGAAAAAAAATAGCGAGTGTGAACTGCACAAAACAGTGCGACGCGCAAAATAGCGCGAGTGATAAACTGCATAAAAACAGTGCGACGCGCAAAATAGCGCGAGTGAGAAACTGCACAAAACAGTGCGACGCACAAAATAGCGCGAGTGTGAACTACACAAAACAGTGCGACGCGCAAAATAGCGCGAGTGTGAACTGTACAAAACAGTGCGACGCGCAAAATAGCGCGAGTGATAAACTGCACAAAACTGTGCGACGCGCAAAATAGCGCGAGTGTGAACTGCACAAAACAGTGCGACGCGCAAAATAGCGCGAGTGTCAAACTGCACAAAACAGTGCGACGCGCAAAATAGCGCGAGTGATAAACTGTAAAAAACAGTGCGACGCGCAAAATAGCGCGAGTGTGAACCCCACCAAACAGCCGACGCGCAAAATATAGCGAGTGATAAACTGCACAAAACAGTGGCACGCGCAAAATAGTGCGAGTGACAAACTGCACAAAACAGCGCAACGTGCAAAATAGCACGAGTGCGAACCGCACAAAATTGTGCGACGCACAAAATAGCGCAGTGACAAATTGTAAAAAACAGTGCGACGCGCAAAATAGCGTAAGTGCGAACTGCACAACACAGTGCAACGGGCAAAATAGAGTGAGTGATAAACTACACAAAGCAGTGCGACGCACAAAATAGCGTGAGTGATAAATTGTAAACAATAGTGCGACGCACAAAACAGCGCGAGTGTGAACTGCACAAAACAGTGCGACGCGCAAAATAGCGCGAGTGATAAACTACACAAAACAGTGCGACGCGCAAAATAACGCGAGTGTGAACTGCACAAAACAGTGCAACGTGCAAAATAGCGCGAGTGACAAACTGCACAAAACAGTGCGACGCGCAAAATAGCGCGAGTGTGAACTGCACAAAATAGTGCGACGCGCAAAATAGCGCGAGTGATAAACGGCACAAAACAGTGCGACGCGCAAAATAGCGCGATTGTGAACTGCACAAAATAGTGCGACGCGCAAAATAGCGCCAGTGTCAACTACACAAAACAGTGCGACGCGCAAAATAGCGCGAGCGATAAATATTAAAAAACAGTGCGACGCGCAAAATGGCGCGAGTGAGAACTGCACCAAAGAATACGATGCGCAAAATAGTGCGAGTGTGAACCGCACAAAACAGTGCGACGCGCAAAATAGCGCGAGTGATAAATCAGAAAAACAAAGGCGACGCGTAAAAATAGCGAGATTGATAAACGAGAAAAAAGGCGACGCGCAAAATAGCGCGAAGTATAAATCGCAAAAGAATAATGGCGCAAAAATAGCGCGAGTGATAAACTGTAAAAAACAGTGCGACGCGCAAAATAACGCGTGTTAAATTGCACAAAACAGTGCGACGCGCAAAATAGCGCAAGTGATAAACTCTAAAAAATAGTGCGACGCAGAAAATAGCGCGAGTGTGAACTTCACAATACAGTGCGACGTGCAAAATAGCGCGAGTGACAAATAGCACAAAACAGTGGGACACGCAAAATAGCACGAGTGATAAACTGCACAGAACAGTGGGACGCGCAAAATAGCGTGAGTGATAAACAGTAAAAAGGCGACGCAAAAATAGCGCGAGGGATAAATCAGAAAATAAAGGCGACGCGCAAAATAGCGCGAGTGTGAACTGCACAAAACAATGCGACGCACAAAATAGAGCAAGCGAAAAACTGTAAATAATAGTGCGACGCGCAAAATAGTTGTAACGCCCCGACCCTCGTATCTGATTCTGTTATCTTTTCAATCACCTGTTTGATGTTTTTGAATGTTTATTGTGGAAACCTATGTGAAAATATAGTAAAAGTGCATGAGACTTAGCAAAATGAATTTCCATCTGCTGAATTAAACCTCTATCTGTCACATTTGACTTACTTAAATCCAAATTGAGCACCTTAGAGATTTAATTTGCGTAAATTGATTTGGTATTTGGAATCTACATGATTTTTAAGCTATAATGGGATTTTCAGAGAATTTTCATTTCAAGCATCCTTAAACGATTCGATTTCGCCTTATATGAGCCTTATATATATATCTATATTTTATCACTTAAGTCTTCAGGAGTGTGATCAAAACGTGGGTCACTTTTGAGAGAAGGAAAAGAGAGAAAGGAGGAGAGAATTTGGGGAAAATTGTGGGTCATTAAGGAGGCTACTCAACTTGTTGATTTGGGTGATTTATTCAAAGGTAATTGAATTCTAGCTTAATCTCCAAGAATCTTAGCTCATGGTTGTATGATTGATGGATAATCCATGTTTGATTCACTAGGTTTCTTACCATTTGAACATGTTGGCAATAATTTGAGTATTGAATAAAGATATACTTAAATCTTTGAATTATAGCATCAATCCATGTATATATGTTGAAATCATGCAATATGTTTGAAGAATGTGAAGTTAGATTGAATTTGTGGAAGTGTTGACGTGACAAAACTCCTAACTTGGTTTCCATTGGTATAATTAAGCTTAGATTCATGTTTGGGGGTTGTTAGATGAGTGTGTTGCATGAATTTGACCTTGAATCTATGAAAATTGGGTTTGATTGATGATTTGGGGATGAAATTCGGCTGCCTGCAATTTGTCGACGTCCGCCGAAAGGGGGGTCATGTCCGCCGAGCGAGAATTACACCTCCTGCCAGCTTTTCGCAAATGCACAGACGCCGAAGCGTGATCGTACGCCGAAGCGTAAATCGACCATCCAAGATTTTTGGCAGATTACACCGCCCGCCGAAGCGACAAATCTACGCCGAGCGTAGGGATCGTTTCACCAGAAAATATGTTTTGTTCTGTTCTTCATGCTGGACTCTTTGGTGTTATTAGGATATTCTTTTCTGATGAATTTTAAGAGGTTATGACTTCATATAAGTATGAAGGCATATGAATGGATTTTTAAGAGAATACTAATTTATTAGATATGTTGTGTGCAGGGCACACTCCAGAAGGAACTCATACGCCACCACAACACTGTGAGTAATAGTGCATTACACATACATTTATGTATCTGTTCTGTAAGACATGTTTGTAATTATGTACTGATTTGAAAATGAAAGTGAGAACTATATCTCAGATATCTGCAGCCGAAGGCTACCCGAGCCGAAGGCTATCTGTGCCGCGAAGGCTACCCGAGCCGAAGGCTATCTGCAGGCCGAAGGCTACCCGAGCCGAAGGCTATCTGCGGCCGAAGGCTACCCGAGCCGAAGGCTATCTGCGGCCGCAAGGCTACCCGGACTAATGGATCAATCTATTATCTCAAGATTTGATTTTGGTACATATGCTATTGTACATTGTGATTTTATTATCGCTGCACTATTATTCACCGAGCTTGTCTCATTCTCAGAATTGTCCGACCAGAGGAACCAAATTGGGGAGCCGATCTAGCATGCTTCATGCATTTTTGCCGCCTTAAGTTTAACCAGCAATCGAAGAAACCCTTGCATATTAGACCGCTTGGTTTTATATATGTAATTTTGGTATTCACATTCTCGTCGTGACGTTGTATCTATTGTTTTGTATGCCTAAGACCCAGGCTAATTTGTAAATGTTTTTGTAACCTCATTTTGTGTGCATGGTACTTTATGTTAAATGTTGTTGATCCCGGTTTTTGGTAGTTGCTCAATGGATGCGCTCGTTTTTCTTAATTAAAATTACAATGCTTCCGCTCGTGCCCCAAGTGTTATACCAAATAGGTTATTCTCGTCTGCTTTTGTTAAGGTCATGCCCGAACTTTTAGGGGCGTGTTTGGGCGTGACAAGTGGTATCAGAGCACGAGTTGCTATCTCACACACTGATCCATTGAGCGTTAGGGTGTCTAGAAGGTAGTAGGCATCATAAAGAAAAAAAAAAAGAATTGATAGCAACGTGATATGATTTTGCTAACACTAATGCTGATGATTGCATTTTGTATACCTTTGTGTGTGTTGGCATGATTTGTTTTGTAGACTATGGTGAGAACAAGGGCTGACGAGCCAGAGGATGCTACCTCAGTGCGGTTGGATAGAATGGAAAGAATGATGAGAGATATGGCTGCAACTTTACTAAGAACAACAACGACCCACAACAAATTTACCACCACTCACCCCACCGGCATTTCCACCGCAATGCAAGACATTCATGCCGAGGACCGCACGATTACACCGACAAGGAGTTTAAAAGATGAAACCACCTTCGCTTAAAGGGGGATTGAACCAATGAAGGCGGAGGCATGGGTGTTAGGGATAGAGAAACTATTCAAGTCTTTCCTTGTACCGAGTTCGTAAAGTGCAATTTTGCCGCTTTCACGCTTGAAGAAGAGGCGCGAGGTGGTGGATGCTTACCGTAACAATGCACCCCGAAAGGACTTGGGACAGTTCTTAGTGTTATTCTATGACAAATATTTTCCCCAGAGTATGCGTAGACAAGAAAGTAACGGAGTTTGAAACATTGAGACAAGGAAATAAAATCAGAAGCCGAGTATGAAGCCCGCTTGTGAATCGCCCTGCCGCACCTCACATGGTAGACACGAGTACAAAAAGGCGCGAAATTCGAGGAGGATTGAGGAATGCCATTCAGATCGGATCAATGTGTTGAAGTTACCGACGATGTTGATGTTTTGGAGCGGCCGTTATCGCAGTATGAAATTTGGCTACTCAGACTCGGATTAATGGAAGGAAGAGGCAAAATACTCGCTGGTCTAAGGATCAACCACTTCACCAAACAAAAAGCGTAATCAGAAACTTTTTCCAATACAGCCGTAATTCAACTCGTGGTGTCTAGAATGTGGGTTGCAAGATCGTGGGGTTTGTCATCTGCTGATCGGAGCATGTTTTCGGTGCGGTAAAACAGACATCCGATTAGGGATCGGCCCACAAAGGAATCAACAACCCTAGTAAGATCGCCACAAGTTCGGGCTTGGGTCTACACCGACTCCAAGTGCCAAATCAATCGTTAAACCGACTAATGGTAAGGATGCCATGAGGCAGGTAGGGTATTTATGTTGGTTCCGTGAAATGCACGCAACAACCGTGGTGTCGTGTACATTTATGGTTTATGGCCATTCGCTTATGTTTTGTTTGATTCTCGCTCTACCGTTTTTTGTGTCAAAACAATTTGCAAAGAACTTAGAAAAACTCAAGTAGAATTAGCCTATGTGTTGTGTGTTACATCACCTATGGGGACTTCTTTGATTTGTACTGCTTATCCTACATGTGAAATTCTCATTGGAGATGTCTGTATATGCTAACTTAGTTCCCTTGATATGACTTCATTTGATATTATTTTGGGGATGGATTGGTTGGGTGAATACGGGCTACTATAGACCCGCCTAGCAAAACAAATTAAATTTCATCTTCCGGTCACCAGAGACTATTTTCCAAGGTCAAGAAGTGACATCACCACCATATGTAATCTCTGCAGCCTAAGGCTTGCAAATTGATTCGTAAAGGATGTCGTGGGTATTTATGTAGTGTTCGGGAAGGCCACAGAGAATAAAACTATTGATGCAATTCCAGCTTGTTTGTGATTTTCTGACGTTTTTCTCAAGAATCGCCAGGCGCTAATAGACCGTGAAATTGAGGGTACTGTGGAGGTGGAACTAGGCACTCAACGCGTTTCAAAAACTGCCTATAGAATGTCGCCGCTAGATATGAAAGAACCGAAAATGCAATTGCAGGATTTATTAGACAAGGGATTCATCCGTCCGAGTGTATTCCGTGGGTGCACCAAAGGTTATTTGTAAAGAAGAAAGATGGAACACTCCGCTTTGCATTGATTAATGAGAGCTTAATAAAGTCACAATTAAGAATAAGTACCGCCAATGAGAATTGATGATCTATTTGACCAGCCTGTGGGGCTCAAGTCTTCCAAAATTGACCTACGGTCCGGATACCATCAACTAAAGGTCAAGGTCAAGATGTTGAGAAAACAATTTTTCTGGACCCGGCACGGCCACTATGAATTTTTGGTTATGCCATTTGGAGTCACTAACGCACCTAAGCCTTTTCATGGATTTGATGAACCGTATTTTCAAGCCTTATTTGGATGAGTTTGTGGTGGTTTTCATTGATGATATCCTCATTTATTCAAAAATATGGAAGCTCATGAGATTCATCTTCGCTTAATCCTCCAAACCTCCCGAAAAGAAATTGTATGGAAAATCAAGAAATGTGAATTTTGGCTATCGAGGTGACATTTTTGGGACATGTTATCACTAAAGAGGGAGTTTCTGATCCGAGCAAGGTTGAGGCCATCGAAATCGCCAACCCCGACCAATGTAACTGGCGCGCAGCTTTATGGGACCGGCCGGTTATTACCGGAGATTCGCTCAAGATTTTTCCAAAATTGTCAGGTTTCTACACAATTGACCCGAAGGGAATTGCATTTGACCGGTCGAGGAACGAGAGTCTGCCAGAATTAAAGACAAAGTTGACAACAAAGACCTGCTTTTGGCCTTACCATCCGGATGAGGGATTTGTAATTTACAAAGGATGCTTCACACAAAGGGCTTGGTTGTGTATTGATGCAAAACGGAAGAGTTATTGCTTATGCTTCTCGGCAATTGAAACCCCATGAGAAAAACTATCCCACGCGACCTTGAGCCGGGCAAAGCAGAGTGTTTGCTTTAAAAATATGGCGACACTATCTTTATGGTACAACCTCGTGAAGTCTATACGACCACAAGAGTCTCAAGTATCTTTTCACCCAAAAAGAGTCAATATGCGACAATGAAGGTGGCTAGAGTTGCTTAAAGATTATGATCTACAAATTCATTATCATCCCGGTAAAGCCAATACAGCAGATGCGCTTAGTCGAAAAGTGCAGGAGTTTGGCAAGTTTAGTTACAGGGAAAAAGGAATTGATGATTGAATTGATAAAATGGGAGTAGACTTAGTACTACAAGGACAAGAAGCTTTAATGGCAACAAAGGATGGTCCAACCGACCTTACTCGAAGAAATTAAATCGCATCAAGCGTAAGATGAAGCTCTAAAGAAGATTTGTGATGAATCGAACAACCAAGGTGGGATTCAATTTAGTAGATTCGTGCTTAAGTTCCAAGATCTAATATGTGTCCCCAACGTGTTAAACCTAAGGTAAATTAATGGAGGATGCACATACCAAGGTTCACAAGACATCCGTGAGTACCAAGATGTACCGAGATTTGAAGTGCAACTTTGGTGGCCGGGTATGAAAAGGAGATCGCGAATTTGTTTCTAAATGCTTACAATGCCAACAAGTAAAAGCGAGCATCAAAACCCGCCGTTTATTGCAAATTTCTTCCCTGCACGAGTGGAAATGGGAACATTTGACAATGGATTTTGTTGTGGGGTTACCACGAACTCCCCGAGGTATGAATTCAATTTGGGTCATTAGGACCGATTAACCAAGTTCCGCCACTTCCCGCCAAGAAAGACTCAAGATAATGCGTATAAATTGGCGGTGCTTTATATAGATGAAATTGTGAGACTTCATGGTATTCCTGCTCCATTGTATCGTATAGGGATCCAAGTTTGTCTCCAGATTTTGGCAAAGCTTGCAAGAAGCAATGGGTACCAATTAAAGTTCAAGATGTTTTCCACCCCTGCATCGACGGTCAATCCGAAAGAACGATATGCACTCTAGAAGATATGTTCAATGTGTGCCGGATTTTCGTGAAAGTTGGGAAACTCATTTATCGCCGATTGAATTTATGATAATAATAGCTACCATTCGAGTATTCAAATGGCACCTTATGAAGCCCTCAGACGGAGACCGTGTCGCCACCTGTGCCGGGCCGAGGTGGGAGATAGGCCTTTGTTAGGGCCTAACTTGTTCAATTAACTATCAAAAAGGTGAAGATTATTCTAGAAAGGTCAAAACCCGCCAAAGCAAAGTGTAAGAGTTACATCGATAACAAAGCATTTAAATTTAGAATTTGATGAGAGCAACATGTCTTTGTGAAAGTCACACCAATGAAAGGCCACCCAAGATTTGGAAAGAAGGGTAAGCTAACACCCCGATATGTCGCCCTTTCAGATTTTGCGTAAAGTTGGGTCAAGAGGCTCACCGAAGTCGCCTCCCGCCACACCGAGTCAGTTCACAATGTATTTATGTTTCTATGTTCGAGAGTACCTTCCGGATCCATCCCATATCATTGACTATCATCGATTGAGTTAACCGATAAGTTAACATACGAAGAAAACCGCTCAATTTCGGACCGTCAGTGAAACAGCTTAAGGAACCGGAAATCCTAATGGTGAAAGTGGAGTGGCAAGAGCACTATGGAACCGAGGCAACTTGGGAAAAGAGGAGGAAATGCGAAATCAATATCCGTGACTGCTGCCCTATAAAAAACAAGTTTGGAGGACCAAACTTAAATAAGGGGGAGAGTGTAACGCCTCACCCTCAGATTCGATTCTCATATCTTTTCAATCACCGCTTGATGTTTTTGAATGTTTATTGTGGAAACCTATGTGAAAATATAGTAAAAGTGCATGAGACTTAGCAAAATGAATTTCCATCTGGTGAATTAAAACTCTATCTGTCACATTTGAATTACTTAAATCCAGAATTGAGCACCTTACTGATTTAATTTGCGTAAATTGATTTGGTATTTGGAATCTACATGATTTTTAAGCTATAATGGGATTTTCAGAGAATTTTCATTTCGCATCCTTAAACGATTCGATTTCGCCTTATATGAGCCTTATATATATATCTATATTTTATCACTTAAGTCTTGTGGAGTGTGATCAAACGTGGGTCACTTTTGAGAGAAGGAAAAGAGAGAAAGGAGGAGAGAATTTGGGGAAAATTGTGGGTCATTAGGAGGCTACTCAACTTGTTGATTTGGGTGATTTATTCAAAGGTAATTGAATTCTAGCTTAATCTCCAAGAATCTTAGCTCATGGTTGTATGATTGATGGATAATCCATGTTTGATTCACTAGGTTTCTTACCATTTGAACATGTTGGCAATAATTTGAGTATTGAATAAAGATATACTTAAATCTTTGAATTATAGCATCAATCCATGTATATATGTTGAAATCATGCAATATGTTTGAAGAATGTGAAGTTAGATTGAATTTGTGGAAGTGTTGACGTGACAAAACTCCTAACTTGGTTTCCATTGGTATAATTAAGCTTAGATTCATGTTTGGGGGTTGTAAGATGAGTGTGATGCATGAATTTGACCTTGAATCTATGAAAAATTGGGTTTGATTGATGATTTGGGGATGAAATGGGCTGCCTGCAATTTGTCGACGTCCGCCGGAGCGGGGGTCATGTCCGCTCGAGCGTAGAATTACACCTCCCAGTTAGCCGCAAATTAGACTGCGCCGAAGCGGATCGGTACGCCGAGCGAGAAATCGACCATCCAAAGATTTTTGGCAGAATTACCGCCCGCCAGCGGACAAATCTACGCTCGAGCGTAGGACTGTTCAGCCAGGAAAATATGTTTTGTTCTGTTCTTCATGCTGGACTCTTTGGTGTTATTAGGATATTCTTTTCTGATGAATTTTAAGAGGTTATGACTTCATATAAGTATGAAGGCATATGAATGGATTTTTAAGAGAATACTAATTTATTAGATATGTTGTGTGCAGGGCACACCCCAGAAGGAACTCATACGCCACCACAACACTGTGAGTAATAGTGCATTACACATACATTTATGTATCTGTTCTGTAAGACATGTTTGTAATTATGTACTGATTTGAAAATGAAAGTGAGAACTATATCTCAGATATACTACCCGAGCCGAAGGCTATCCGCAGTTTAAAGGCTACCTACAGCCGAAGGCTACCTGCCAGTGCCGCAAGGCTACCCGAAATAAAGGCTATCTGCAGGCCGAAGGCTACCCGAGCCGAAGGCTATCTCAGGCCGTGAAGGCTACCCGAGCCGAAAGGCTATCTCAGGCCGCAAGGCTACCCGGACTAATGGATCAATCTATTATCTCAAGATTTGATTTTGGTACATATGCTATTGTACATTGTGATTTTATTATCGTACTATTATTCAATCGAGCTTGTCTCATTCTCAGAATTGTCCGATTCAGAGGAACCAAATTGGGGAGCCGATCTAGCATGCTTCATGCATTTTTGCCGCCTTAAGTTTAACCAGTAATCGAAGAAACCCTTGCATATTAGACCAGTTGGTTTTATATATGTAATTTTGGTATTCACATTCTGGTCAGGGACGTTGTATCTATTGTTTTGTGTGCCTAAGACCTAGGCTAATTTGTAAATGTTTTTGTAACCTCATTTTGTGTGCATGGTACTTTATGTTAAATGTTAAGTTGATCCTGGTTTTTGGTAGTTGCTCAATGGATGCGTCTGTTCTTTCTTAATTAAAATTACAATGCTTCCGTTCAGGCCCCAAGTGTTATACCAAATAGGTTATTCTGTCTGTTTTTGTTAAGGTCATGCCCGAACTTTTAGGGGGCAGGTTTGGGGCGTGACAATAGTGCAAGTGAGAACGGCACAAAACAGTGCGAGGCGCAAAATAGCGCGAGTGTGAACCGCACAAAACAGTGCGACGCTCAAAATAGTGCAAGGGGTAAATTGTAAAAAACAGTGCGACGCGCAAAATAGCGCGAGTGTGAACTGCACAAAACAGTGCGACACGCAAAATAGCGCAAGTGGTAAACTGTAAAAAACATTGCGACGCGAAAAATAACGCGAGTGTGAACTGCACAAAACTGTGCAACGCGCAAAATAGCGCGAGTGATAAACTGTGAAAAACAGTGCGATGCGTAAAATAGCGCAAGTGCGAACTGTACAAAACAGTACAACGCGCAAAAAAGAGTGAGTGATAAACTGCACAAAACAGTGCGACGCGCAAAATAGCGTTAGTGATAAATTGTAAAAAACAGTGCGACGCGCAAAACAGTGCAAGTGTGAAGTGCACAAAACAGAGTGCCGCGCAAATTAGCACGAGTGATAAACTGTAAAAAATAGTGCGACGCGCAAAACACCGCGAGTTTGAACTGCGCAAAACACGGCGACGCGCAAATTAGCTCAAGTGATAAAAGCACAAAACAGTGCGACGCGCAAAACAATGCGAGTGTGAACTGAACAATACAGTGCGACGTGCAAAATAGCACGAGTGACAAATAGCACAAAACAGTGGGACGTGCAAAATAACGCGAGTGATAAAGTGGACAAAACAGTGCGACGCGCAAAATAGCGCGAGTGATAAACTGTAAAAAACTGTGCGACACGCAAAATAAGCCGCAGCGATAAAGCGTAAAAAATCAAGGCGACGCGCAAAATAGCGCAACTGAGAACTACACAAAACTGTGTGATGCGCAAAATAGCGCGAGTGTGAACCGCACAAAACAGTGCGACGCGCAAAATAGCGCGAGTGATAAACTGTAAAAAACAGTGCGACACGCAAAATAGCGCGAGTGATAAACTGCACAAAACAGTGCGACGCGCAAAATAGCGCGAGTGATAAACTGCACAAAACAGTGCGACGCGCAAAATAGCGCGAGTGATAAACTGCACAAAATAGTGCGACGCGCAAAATAGCGCGAGTGATAAACTGTAAAAAATAGTGCAACGCGCAAAATAGCGCGAGTGTGAACTGCACAAAATAGTGCGACGCGCAAAATAGCACGAGTGATAAACTGTAAAAAACAGTGTGACGCGCAAAATAGCGCGAGTGTGAACTGCACAAAACAGTGCGACGCGCAAAATAGCGCGAGTGATAAATTGCACAAAACAGTGCGACGCGCAAAATAGCGCGAGTGTGAACTGCACAATACAGTGCGACGTGCAAAATAGCGCGAGTGACAAACTGCACAAAACAGTGGGACGCGCAAAATAGCGCGAGTGATAAACTGCACAGAACAGTGGGACGCGCAAAATAGCGTGAGTGATAAACTGTAAAAAACTGTGCGACGGGCAAAATAGCGCGAGGGATAAACTGTAAAAAACAGTGCCACTCGCAAAATAGCGCGAGTGTGAACTACACAAAGCAGTGCGACGTGCAAAATAGCGCGAGTGATAAACTGTAAAAAAAAGTGCGACGCGCAAAATCGCGCAAGTGAGAATTGCACAAAACAGTGCGACGCGCAAAATAGCGCGAGTGTGAACCGCACAAAACAGTGCGACGCTCAAAATAGCGCAAGTGGTAGACTGTAAAAAACAGTGCGATGCGCAAAATAGCACGAGTGTGAACTGCACAAAATAGTGCGATGCGCAAAATAGTACAAGTGGTAAACTGTAAAAAACATTGCGACGCGCAAAATAGCGCGAGTGTGAACTGCACAAAACTGTGCAACGCGCAAAATAGCGCGAGTGATAAACTATAAAAAATAGTGCGACGCGCAACATAGCGCAAGTGCGAACTGCACAAAACAGTGCAATGCGCAAAAAAGAGTGAGTGATAAACTGCACAAAACAGTGCGACGCGCAAAATAGCATGAGTGATAAATTGTAAAAAACAGTGCGACGCGCAAAATAGCGCGAGTGTGAGGCGCACAAAACAGAGTGACGTGCAAATTAGCACGAGTGATAAACTGTAAAAAATAGTGCGACACGAAAAACAGCGCGAGTTTGAACTTCGCAAAACAGGACGACGCGCAAATTAGCGCGAGTGATAAACAGCACAAAACAGTGCGACGCGCAAAATAGCGCGAGTGATAAACTCTAAAAAACAGTGCGACGCGCAAAATAGCGCGAGTGTGAACTGCACAATACAGTGCGACGTGCAAAATAGCGCGAGTGACAAATAGCACAAAACAGTGGGACGTGCAAAAAAGCGCGAGTGATAAAGTGCACAAAACAGTGCGACGTGCAAAATAGCGCGAGTGATAAACTGTAAAAAAATTTGCGACGCGCAAAATAGTGCCACGGATAAACTGTAAAAATTGTACGCGCAAAATAAGCAGCGAGTCGTACAAAAGCAAAGGCGACGCGCAAAATAGCGCGAGTGATAAACTGCACAAAACAGTGCGACGTGCAAAATAGCGCGAGTGATAAACTGCACAAAACAGTGCGACGCGCAAAATAGCGCGAGTGATAAACTGTAAAAAACAGTGCGACGCGCAAAATAGCGCGAGTGTGAACTGCACAAAACAGTGCGACGCGCAAAATAGCGCGAGTGATAAACAGTAAAAAACAGTGCGACGTGCAAAATAGCGCGAGTGAGAACTGCACAAAACAGTGCGACGCGCAAAATAGCGCGAGTGTGAACTGCACAAAACAGTGCGACGCGCAAAATAGCGCGAGTGATAAACTGTAAAAAATAGTGCAACGCGCAAAATAGCGCGAGTGTGAACTGCACAAAACAGTGCGACGCGCAAAATAGCGCGAGTGATAAACTGTAAAAAACAGTGCGACGCGCAAAATAGCGCGAGTGTGAACTGCACAAAACAGTGCGACGCGCAAAATAGCGCAAGTGTGAACTGCACAAAACAGTGCGACGCGCAAAATAGCGCGAGTGATAAACTGTAAAAAGTAGTGCGACGCGCAAAATAGCGCGAGTGAGAACTGCACAAAACAGTGCGACGCGCAAAATAGCGCGAGTGTGAACCGCACAAAATAGTGCGACGCGCAAAATAGCGCGAGTGATAAACTGTAAAAAATAGTGCGACGCGCAAAATACCGCGAGTGTGAACTGCACAAAACAGTGCGACGCGCAAAATAGCGCGAGTGATAAACTACACAAAACAGTGCGACGCGCAAAATAGCGTGAGTGATAAATTGTAAAAAATAGTGCGACGCGCAAAATAGCGCGAGTGTGAACTGCACAAAACAGTGCGACACGCAAAATAGCACGAGTGATAAACTGCACAAAACAGTGCGACATGCAAAATAGCGCGAGTGATAAACTGCACAAAACAGTGCGACGTGCAAAATAGCGCGAGTGATAAACTGTAAAAAATTGTGCGACGCGCAAAGTAGCGCGAGTGTGAACTACACAAAATAGTACGACGCGCAAAATAGCGCGAGCGATAAACTCTAAAGAACAGTGCCACGCGCAAAATAGCTCGAGTGTGAACTGCACAAAATAGTGCGACGCACAAAATTGCGCGATTGATAAAATGTAAAACACAGTGCGACGCGCAAAATACCGCAAATGAGAACTGCACAAAACAGTGCGACGCGCAAAATAGCGCGAGTGTGAACCGCACAGAACAGTGCGACGCGCAAAACAGCGCGAGTGATAAACTGTCAAAAACAGTGCGACGCACAAAATATCGCGAGTGTTAACAACACAAAATAGTGCGACGCGCAAAATAGCGCCATTGTGAACTGCAAAAAATAGTTCGACACGCAAAATAGCGCAAGTGATAAACTGTAAAAAACAGTGCGACGCACAAAATAGCGTGAGTGAGAACTGCACCAAATAGTACGAAGCACAAAATAGCGCGAGTGTGAACCGCACAAAACTGTACGACGCACAAAATAGCGCGAGTGATAAACTGTAAAAAACGATGCGACGCGTAAAATAGCACATGTGCAAACTGCAGAAAACCGTGCAACGCGCAAAATAGAGTGAGTGACAAACTGCACAAAACAATGCGACGCGCAAAATAGCGTGATTGATAAAGTGTAAATAAATGTGTGACGTGCAGAATAGCGCGAGTGTGAACTACACAAAACAGTGGGACGCGCAAAATAGCGCGAGTGATAAACTGCACAAAATAGTGCGATGCGCAAAATAGCGCGAGTGTGAACTGCATAATACAGTGCGACGTGCAAAATAGTGCGAGTGACGAACTGCACAAAATAGTGGGACGCGTAAAATAGCGCGAGTGATAAACTGCACAAAACAGTGCGACGCGCAAAATAGCGCGAGTGATAAACTGTAAAAAACTGTGCGACGCGCCAAATAGCACGAGGGATAAACTGTAAATAATAGTGCCACGCACAAAATAGCGCAAGTGATAGACTGCAAAAAACAGGCTGACACGCAAAATAGCATGAGTGTGAACTGCACAAAACTGTGCGACGCGCAATATAACGCGAGTGATAAGCTGCACAAAACGGTGCGACGCGCAAAATAGCGAGTGATAAAGCTAATAAGCGGTCGACCGCAAAATAGCATGAGTGTATTTGTACAAAACAAACGACCATAAAATAGTGCGAGTGATAAACTGTAGAAAATAGTGCGACGCGCAAAATTGTGCGAGGGATAAACAGCACAAAACGGTGCGACGCGCAAAATAGCGCGAGGGATAAACATCACAAAAACGTGCGACGCGCAAAATAGCACGAGTGTGAACTGCACAAAATAGTGCAATGCGCAAAATAGCGCGAGTGATAAACTGTAAAAAACAATGCGATGCGCAAAATAGCGCGAGTGTGAACTGTACAAAACAGTGCGACGCACAAAATAAATCTGAATGAGAAATCGTAAAAAATCGGCGACCAAAAATAGCGCGAAGTGTGAAGCACAAAATAGTACGAAAGCGCAAAATAGCGCGAGTGATAAACTGCACAAAACAGTGGGACGCGCAAAATAACGCGAGTGATAAACTGCACAAAACAGTGCGACGCGCAGAATAGCGCGAGTGATAAACTGTAAAAAATAGTGCGACGCGCAAAATAGCACAAGTGAGAACTGCACAAAATAGTGCTAGTGTGAGCCACACAAAACAGTGCGACGCGTAAAATCGCGCGAGTGTGAACTGCACAAAACAGTGCGACCCGCAAAATAGAGCAAGGGATAAACTGTAGAAAACAGTGCGACGCGCAAAATAGCGCGAGTGATAAACTGTAAAAAATAGTGCAACGCGCAAAATAGCACGAGTGTGAACTGCACAAAACAGTGCGACGTGCAAAATAGCGCGAGTGAGAAGTTGCACAAAACGGTGTGACGCGTAAAATAGCGCGAGTGATCAACTCTAAAAAACAGTGCGATACGCAAAATAGCGTGAGTGTGAACTGTACATAACAGTACGATGCGCAAAATAGCACGATTGATAAACTGCCCAAAATAGTGCGACGCGCAAAATAGCGCGAGTGATAAACTGCACAAAACAGTGCGACGCGCAAAATAGCGCGAGAGATAAACTGTAAAAAAAAAGTGCGACGCGCAAAATAGCGCGAGTGTGAACTGCACAAAACAGTGCGACGCGCAAAATAGCGGGAGTGAGAACTGCAGAAAACAGTGCGACGCGCAAAATAGCGCGAATGTGTGCCGCGCAAAACAGTGCTACGCGCAAAATAGCGCGAGTGTGTGCCCCACAAAACAGTGCGACGCGCAAAATAGCGCGAGTGATAAACTGTAAAAAACAATGCGATGCGCAAAATAGCGCGAGTGTGAACTGTACAAAACAGTGCGACGCACAAAATAGCGCGAGTGATAAACTGCACAAAACAGTGGGACGCGCAAAATAATCGGTGATAAAGCGCACAAAAGCGGTCACGGCGAGCGAGAATAGCGCGAGTGATAAACTGTAAAAAACAGTGCGACGCGCAAAATTGCGCGAGTGAGAATTGCACAAAACAGTGCGACGCGCAAAATAGTGCGAGTGTGAGCCACACAAAACAGTGTCACGCGCAAAATAGCGCGAGTGATAAACTGCACAAAACAGTGCGACGCGCAAAATAGCGCGAGTGTGAACTGCGGAAAATAGTGCGACGCGAAAAATAGCACGTATGATAAATAGCACGAAACAGTGCGACGTGCAAAATAGCGCTGTGATAAACTGCACGAAACAATGGGGCGCGCAAAATAGCGGATGATAATTGGCACAAAAGCGGTCTGACGCGCGAAAGTACAGTGATAAACTATAAAAAATAGTGCGACGCGCAAAAAATGGGCGAGTGTGAACTGTTCAAAAGCGACGTAGCGTAAAATAAGCGTGGTGATAAAGCACAAAATCGTAAGACGCGCAAAATATCGCGAGTGATAAAGCGCACAACAGGCGACGCGCACAATAGCGCGAGTGATAAAGTGTAAAAAAGCGGCGACGCACAAAATAGCGCGCCAGTGAAGCGCAAAAGCGGTCGACGACGGAAAATAGCGCAGTGTGGACTGCCAAAAAGCAGTCGACGCGCGCAAAAGTAGCGTGAGTGATAAAGCGCACAAAAAAGGCGACGCGCAAAATAGCACGCAGTGATAAAGCGTAAAAATAGTCTGGCGCGCAAAATAGTGCGCAGTGTGTTGCACAAAAGCAGTCTGACGCGCAAAATAGCACGAGTGATGAAGCGCACAAAAGCGGTGTGGCGTGCAAAATGGCGCAGTGATAAATTGCAAAAGGTAGTCGACGCGCAAAATAGTCGCAGTGATAAAGCGCACAAAAGCGGCGACGCGCAAAAGCAAGCAGTAATAAAGCGTAAAAAACAGTCGACGCTCAAAATAGCGAGTGTGAATTGCACAAAATAGTGCAACGCGAAAATAGCGCGAGTGATAAACGGCACAAAACAGTGCGCCGCGCAAAACTGCGCGAGTGATAAAGCGCAAAAGCAGGCGACGAAAAATAGTCGCAGTGATAAATGTAAATAACCGACGCGCAAAATAAGCGCGAGTGATAAACTACACAAAATAGTGCCATGCGCAAAATAGCACGAATGATAAACTACAAAAAACAGAGCGACGCGCAAAATACCTCGAGCGTGAACTGCACAAAATAAGCGCGGCAGCGCAAAAATAGCAAAGCAGTCACGGCGTGCAAAATAGACCAAGTGATAAAAAGTAAAAAGCGGCGATGTGCAAAATAAGCGTGGTGTGAATGGACAAAAGCGATTAGCAGCGCAAAATAGCGCGAATGATAAACTGCACAAAATAGTGCGACGCGCAAAATAACGCGAGTGATAAACGGCACAAAACACTGCGACGAGCAAAATAGCGTGAGTGAGAACCGCACAAGACAGTGCGACACGCAAAATAGAGCGAGTGAGAACCGCACAACACAGTGCGACGGGCAAAATGACGCGTATGTGAACCGCACAAAACGGTGTGACGCGCAAAATAGCACGAGTGATAAACTGCACAAAACAGTGCGACGCGCAAAATAAAGCGAGTGATAAACTGTAAAAAACAGTGCGACACGCAAAATAGCACGAGTGTGAACTGCACAAAACAGTGCGATGTGCAAAATAGCACGAGTGTGAGCCGCACAAAACAGCGCGATGCGCAAAATAGCGCGGGTGATAAACTATAAAAAGCGGGCGATGCGGAAAATAAGCGAGTGTGAGGCATAAAAAAAGTGAGACGCACAAAATAGCACGAGTGATAAAGCGCACAAAAGCGATTGGGATGCGAAAATAACGTGAGTGATAAATCGCACAAAATAGTTCGAAGCGCAAAATAGCGCGAGTGAAAGCTATAAAAAAAGCGCGACGCGCAAAATAGCGCAAATAGAAGCGCACAAAAGCAGTGACGCGAAAATAGTCGCGAGTGATAAAAGCGCACAAAAGCAGTCGGCGCGCAAAATAAGCGCGAATGATAAATTGAAAAAAATAGTCCGGCGCAAAATAGCGCGAGTGTGAATCTGCGAAAATATTGCGACCGCAAAATAGCGCGTATGATAAAGCGCACGAAAGCATTGGGACGCGCAACATAAGCGCCGTGATAAATCGCACGAAAGCGATGGGGACGCCAAAATAGTGTTGTGATAAAGCGCACAAAAGCAGTCACGGCAGCGCAAAATAGCACAGTGATAAAGCGTAAAAATAGTGCGACGCGCAAAACAACGCAGTGTGAATCAGAAAAGCGGTCGACACGCAAAATAAGCGTTCTTGATAAAGCGCAGAAAAGCGAGACACGCCAAAATAAGCGCGAGTGATAAAGAGCACAAAACAACTGCGACGCACAAAATAGTCGCAGTGATAAATCATAAAAAGCGATTACAGCGCAAAATAGAGCGAGTGAGAAGCGCACAAGACAGTGCGACGCGCAAAATAGCGCGAGTGTGAACTGTACAAAACAGTGCGACGCGCAAAATAGCGCTGTGATAAACTGCACAAAACAGTGCGACGCGCAAAATAACGCGAGTGATAAACTGCACAAAACAGTGCGACGCGCAAAATAACGCGAGTGACAAACTGTTAAAAACAGGGCGACGCGCAAAATTGCGCGAGTGAGAATTGCACAAAATAGTGTGACGCGCAAAATAGTGCGAGTGTGAGCCACCCAAAACAGTGTCACGCGCAAAATAGCTTGAGTGATAAACTGCACAAAACAGTACGACGCGCAAAATAGCGCGAGTGTGAACTGCACAAAACAGTGCGACGCGCAAAATAGCGCCAGTGATAAACTGTAAAAAATAGTGCGACGCATAAAATAGCGGTAGTGATAAACTGCACAAAACCGTGTGACGCGCAAAACAACGCGAGTGATAAAATGTAAAAAAGAGTGCGACGCGCAAAATAGCGCGAGTGTGAACTGCACAAAACAGTGCGACGCGCAAAATAGTCACACGCGCAAAATAGCGTGAGTTATAAACTGCACAAAATCGAGTGGCGCGAAAAATAGCGCGAGTGATAAACTGTACATAACAGTGTGACGCGCAAAATAGCGCGAGTGATAAACTGCACAAAATAGTGCATTGCGCAAAATAGCGCGAGTGATAAACTGTAAAAAATAGTGCGACGCGCAAAATACCTCGAGTGTGAACTGCACAAAATAGTGCGACGCATAAAATAGCGGGAGTGATAAACTACACAAAACGGTGCGACGCGCAAAATAGCCTGAGTGATAAATTGTAAAAAAGCGTCACGGCGTCAAAATAAGCGCGACTATGAGCTGCAGAAAGCAGTCACGTAGCGCAAAATAAGCAGTGATAAGCGGCATGAAACACTGCGACGCGCAAAATAGCGCGAGTGAGAACGGCACAAAACAGTGCGACGCGCAAAATAGCGCGAGTGAGAACCGCACAAAACAGTGCGACGCGCAAAATAGCGCGAGTGTGAACCGCACAAAACAGTGCGACGCGCAAAATAGCGCGAGTGATAAACTGCACAAAACAGTGCGACACGCAAAATAGCGCGAGTGATAAACTGCAAAAAATAGTGCGACGCGCAAAATAGCGGTTTCAAACAACCTATATCGGGTAAGCAACCTGTCCTAGTTTGGAATGGTCACTATGGATCCGAATATGCCCTAGGTCGAATGGTCAAAAGGGTGCCCCGGTAAAACCGGGGTTTGTGTTCCCATCTTGGCGAGCCGCAACCGGTCAGCCTTATGGTCATGCCTTGACAAGACAAGCCTCTGGCAAACCGCTCAGGAATAGCAGATGGCCAACACGGTATCCTAGGCGCACCAATGCACATGCAATGCAAAGAAACACGTAAGTGTAGTCAAAACAGGATATCACGAGTTCGAGTCAAGCTCTCTAAAGTCCCAATGATGTCGCGAAGCGTAACAGCGCCCGTGGGCCTCTATGCTACAGTTCGGACTCCCTTTCGTGTGTTGCGGTTCGTAATCTGAACCAAAGAGTACAACTCTGGCAAATCGTTTTGAAGAAAAATAGATTTTTTGAAAAGTAGTGCCAAACATGGACTGCATTTCCAGATACAGAGTCGCCACCTAAATATTTTTTAAAATGGGAAATTTAGGAAACTCTGACTCGGTGCCGAAGGCCACGCGTCCGTCATCACCAAAGTGGTCTTGGCTCGGGAGGTTGGGTACGATCGAGGAAGGTCAGCTATGAGCACCCCCTTTCGCCCGGTCTGAAGACCGGCCTCTACTAACCGTGATATCCGATTTTGAAAACATTACATGCTCTTGTTCCGGTTATCAGCATAGAATTACTATGTTATGCGCACAGCAAACAAGTATAGACTAGATTGCCTAATTTAGAAATAAACATTGCATATCCGTTTGTGTCACGCCCCAAACTTGCCCCTAAAAGTTTGGGCATGATCGAAACAGAAAAGGACACCTAACCTGATTTCATTTAGGGGCCTGACCGGAAGCTGTACTAATAAGTGATAAAAACTAGAAACTATGTCATCCATTGAGCTACTGAATTATGCCAGGATCATAAACATCTCATGGAACAAGTACATTAAAAGCCAAAATACGTTTGCGAGTTAGGTATTTACATGTCTCCACAAAGCCAACCTCGAGGTGGGGTATACAACAAAAATAATAAGTACATGACAACCTAATTCAAAAGTAAAAGAGTAAGCCATCATCTAATGAACTCCACAAAAGGAGGGCTCCAATCCAAAGCTTGGCTGTGCCTAGGCTGACAAAAGTATAACGACGCTGGGTTATGGTCGACCTCCTGATTGGTTACCTACAAAAACAGACAGAACACAGGATGAGCTAAGCTCAGTGAACAATAGCACTTATATACACGTAAAACAAAATATCATAACATCTGTGTCGTTAGTGCATGCATGCCCATAGGACAATTTGTTGATTCACAATTTCCCCATTTGGCCCTTGGCCTGAGGAATTCACATATTCACAAATAAAACCATTAAGTTTCATAACTTCACAGCTTAAGGTAATGGCCTTCGGCCCCTTATTTTCTTGGTCCACGAGTTCACACACATACATATTTCACATATCGGCCTTTAGCCTCATAATCACATTTCACATATTGGCCATTAGCCTCATAATCACATTTCACATATTGGCCATTGGCCTCATAATCTCATTTCACATATTGGCCATTGGCCTCATAATCTCTTGGTACACAGATGGCCCTTGGCCACGTGAATTCACTAACTGTATCAGTGTCTCCATAGTTCAGAATATTTCTTGTTTCATACATAACTTCATGCAATATAGTTCTCACATAAAGAAATACAGTTCATAATATAAACTAATAACGAATAAAGGTGCATTTAAGCACTATTACTCACAGCGTTGTAACGGCGTGGTAGTTTCTTCCGGAGTGCGCTCTGCACACAATCATAACTTATAAATTAGTCGTTTTCTTCTTAAATCATTGGGGAATCATTTCCTGCATCATTACACTTCACATGAATGGATAACCAACTTAAAATCATCAAAAACGTATTCTAAAACCATTAGGGAATCAAGCACGCAAAACTGAGCAAGCATACTTCTTTTTGAAAATTAGGCCCTCCGCTCGAGCTCCAGTTTGTCCGCTCGAGCGGACAGTGCAATGCTACAAAAATGCTGAGGGGTCGATTTCTACGCTCGAGCAGGAATTCCTCCGCTCGAGCTGACAGAGTAATTCGAAAAAGCTCTTTGGGAGGGTGATTTTCCGCTCGGCGACCACGACCTCCGCTTCGGCGGACGACAACCCAGATTCAGGGCAGCCCGATTTCAATCCAAAATTCAACAACCAAACTCATTTTTCCTACAATCAAAGGTTAAATTTATGTAATACTTCAACTTAACCATCACCAAAGCATGGATTTAAACTTGATTACGACAATTTAACCCAACTTAGAAGCTTCAACAACTTATTACTTCCTCAAATTTCATCCTATTTTCAAGTTCAACAACCATATCACTTAATATTAACATATATGCTTGGAATCATGATATAAAACTAAGGATTGAAGTATAACTTCAAACATGATTCAATATGATGTGTGAAAGTATACAAATATTGCCAAACCCTCATAACTCAACATATAATCTTCATGAGTCAAACACAACACAAACATAAGTTGTAATCTTTGAGTAGTTATAACAAAACTTGAGTTACCTTAAAGTAATTTACACAAATCCAACAATTTGATGAGCTTCCTTGATGACCCACGATTTCCCCTAATTCTCCTCTTCGACTCTCACGTTTCTCTCTTCTTCTTAACACAAGAGTTGATTCAAAAATATCCCCTAAGGTGCCTTATATAATATATATATATATAATAGGAGAATAAGGCAATTTCAATAAACTTTAGCATGCTTAGAAATGAAAATTTCACAAAAATCCCATTAAAGCTTAAAAATCATGTAGATTCTAAATACCAAATCAATTTCGAAAATTAAATCTCTAAGATGTCCAATTTGATTTAAATGATTCAAATGCAACAGATAGTGTCCTAACTCAGCAGATAGAAGTCCATATGTTTAAGTTCCATGCAATTTACCATACTTGCACCTAGCGTTTCACAATAGACATTCAAAGACACGGGATAGAGGTTGAAAAAGATACCATAAATATATACGAGGGTCTTTGGGTGTTACACTCTCCCTTAATTAAGTTTGGTCCTCCAAACTTATTTTGACCTAGGGCGTAAATAGATCACGGATCTTGATTTTGCATTTCATCTTCTTTTTCCCAAGTCGCTTCAGTTCCGTAGTGCTCTTGCCACTCCACTTTCACCATTGGAATTTCCCGACTCCGCAACTGTTTTACTTGACGGTCTAGAATTCGAATTGGTTTTTCTTCATACGTTAGTTGATCATTCAGCACAATTTGGTGATAGTCTATGACATGCGATGGATCCGGAAGGTACCTTCGAAGCATTGAGACATGAAACACATTATGTACTTGGCTCATACTTGGCGGAAGAGCAACCCGGTAAGCTACTGGACCCACTTTTTCCAGAATTTGAAAGGGACAAACAAATCGGGGTGTTAACTTCCCTCTTTTTCCGAATCTTGGGTGTCCTTTTAGTGGAGTGACTTTCACAAATACATGACTATTCACTTCGAATTCCAAGTCTCTTCGTCGGTTATCCGCATAACTCTTTTGCCTACTTTGGGCAATTTTTAATCTCTCTCGGATCGCTTTGACTTTTTCAGTTGTCAATTGCACAATTTCAGGCCCTAATAGGGACCTATCTCCAACCTCCGCCCAACATCTGAGAACGACATGGTCTTCCATACAGAGCCTCATAAGGGGCCATCCCGATGCTCGAATGGTAGCTATTATTATAGGCAAATTCTATCAACGGTAAATGAGTTTCCCAACTGTCTTGAAAATCTAGCACGCACATCCGAAGCATGTCTTCCAGAGTTTGTATTGTTTTCTCGGATTGCCCGTCAGTTTGAGGGTGATAAGCTGTGCTGAATTTAAGTTCTGTACCCATAGCTTCCTGCAAACTCTGCCAAAATCTCGAAACAAATTTGGGATCTCTATCTGACACAATGGAAACAGGAATACCGTGGAGCATTACAATTTCATTCATATAAAGTACTGCGAGCTTATCCGCATTATATTGAGTCTTCACAGGCAAGAAATGAGCAAACTTCGTCAACCGGTCCACAATGACCCATATTGAATTCATGCCTCGGGGAGTCCGCGGTAACCCCACAACAAAGTCCATTGTCAAATGCTCCCATTTCCACTCGGGATGGGAAGAGGTTGCAACAAACCGCGGTCTTTGATGTTCGCTTTGACTTCTTTGGCATTGCAAGCACTTAGAAATAAACTCCGCGATCTCTCTTCATACTTGGCCACCAAAAGTTTTGCTTCAAATCTCGGTACATTTTAGAACTTCCCGGGTGTATTGAGAATCTTGAGGCATGCGCTTCTTCCATCAATTTCCATTTAAGTTCTAACACATTAGGGACACATATTCTATCTTGAAACTTGAGCACTGAATCCTGTAAACTGAACCCCGATTTTGGTTTTGCCTCTAACTCGTCACATATCTTCGTTAACGTGTCATCCTCCATTTGATGCAATTTTAGCTCTTCAAGTAAGGTTGGCTGAGCCAGTACTGCTGCCATCAGGGTCTTCTGTCTGCGGGTCACACACTCCACATCTAGTTTATCTAATTCAATTACCAACTCCTTTTGTTCTGTAAACAAATTTGTCAAATTCCCCCTATCTCTCCGGCTAAGTGCATCCGCAACCATGTTAGCTTTACCCGGATGGTAATGGATCTGCAAATCATAATCTTTAAGCAACTCTAACCATCGCACATTGCATATTCAACTCATACGGGTAAAAGATATTTGAGACTTTTGTGGTGGGTGTAAACTTCACAGTTGTGCCATAGAGATAGTGTAGCCATATCTTCAAAGCAAAACTCTTGCTAGCTCCGGATCGTGTGTGGGATAGTTTTTCCTCGTGGGGTTTTAATTGTCGAGAGGCATATGCAATAACCCTTCCATTGCATTAATACACAACCAAGCCCCTTATACGAAGCATCATGAAAGTCTGAATCCTTGGTGCAGGATGGCAAGGCGAGAAGCGGTCTTGTAGTCAGTTTTGTTTTCAATTCCTGGAAAGCAGATTCTCGCTCCTCTGACCATTCAAATGCAACTCCTTTTCGTGTCAGTTGGGTAAGTGGCACCGCAATTTTAGAAAAATTTTGAACAAACCTCCTGTAATATCTAGCTAATCCCATGAAACTTCGCACCTCAGTTACATTAGTAGGAGTTGGCCAAGTCACAATTGCTTCAATTTTGTGCGGATCAACAGAGACTCCTTCCTTGGTCACCACATGCACCAAAAATGCCACCTCTTGTAGCCAAAATTCACATTTCTTTAACTTGGCATACAGTTTCTTCTCCCGGAGTGTTTGAAGGATTAGGCGAAGATGATTCTCATGAGCTTCTGCACTCGTTGAGTAGATAAGAATGTCATCGATAAAAACCACCACAAATTCATCCAGGTAAGGCTTGCAGACACGATTCATTAGATCCATAAATGCTGCGGGTGCGTTTGTAACTCCGAAGGGCATCACCAAAAATTCATAATGGCGTCTTAGGGTTGAAATTTGTCTTCTCCACATCATCGCTTTAACTTCGGTTGATGGTAGCGACCGTAAGTCAATTTTGAGAAAACTTGCCCCTTATGGCTGGTCAAATAGGTCGTCAATCCGTGGTAAGGGTACTTATTTTTAATTGTTACCTTGTTCGGTTCCTATAGTCGATACATAATCGAAGGGTTCCATCTTTCTTTTTCACAAACAATACCGGCGCACCCCAGGGAGATACGCTCGGGCGGATAAATCCCTTATCGAGCAAATCCTGTAATTGAATCTTTAACTCTTTCATTTCAGCGGGTGACATCCTATAGGGTGTCTTAGAGATGGGTTGAGTTCCAGGTTCCACTTCAATTATAAACTTGATTTCCCGGTTTATTAGTTGGCCCGGCAGTTCTTCAGGAAAAACATCTGGAAAGTCACAAACCACTGGAATTACATCAATACCCCCTTTTATCACGCGTTCCTCCAATATACTACATAGATACCCCTGACACCCCTTCTGCATTAACTTATTGGCCTTCACAGCAGAAATCAAATAAGGTGGCGAAGTCACTTCACCTTACTGAACTATAGCCTCTGTTGCCGGAGGATGGAAATTGATTTGCTTCAAAGCAGGTTTATAGTGGCACCATATTCACTTAACCAATCCATTCCCAAAATAACGTCAAAAGAAGTCATATTGAGAGGTACTAGGTTAGCATACACCCAATATCCCCAATTAAGAGTTCACAAGCAACATATACAGAAGTGCAGTTCATAGATTTCCCCATGGGTGAGGTTACACACAATACATAAGACAAGTTTTCTTCAGGTTTACCCAATTTAGGAGCAAATGATTTCGACACAAAAGAATGGGTGGAGCCAGAATCAAACAGTACATGAGCAGAATGACCATAAACAATAAATATACCTGACACCACGGTTGCCGCATTCTGTACATCACCTGGAACCAATGCAAACACCCTTCTTTGCCTTGCGGTATCTTTACTATTAATAGGTTTGGCTGTTGTCTTTGCGTTGGGGGTTGGTGTAGACCCCGCGGAACTGGTAGCAGGTATGTTTCCTTTTTGTTGAGCCCACTGCGGGCAATTCCTGACCAAATGACCCGTTTTGCCACACTTAAAACAAGCCCCAGTCTTCCTGTGGCAAATCCCTCGGTGCTGCCTTCCACAATCTGGGCATACAAAAGGAGAATTTTGGGTATAGGTGGTGGTGCTAGAGTTTCCGGCGTTATGCTTCTTGTTGGGTGGAGTCACTGATCCCTTTGACCACTGATTGTTCTGCCTTTTCCCTTTCCACTCAGAAATTCGACTCTGCGCAGCAAGATTTCCTTCTGCGATAACAGCCCTTTCTAACACATCAACATAAGTGGGCAGCTTCAACATATTGACCCTGTCTTGGATGGCACTTCATAAGCCTCCTTGAACCACGGGCCTTCTTATAATCCGTATCCACCATATGAGGCGCGAAGAGGCAGGTTACGCAAATTGAGCCGTGATACGCAGCGGACTTACTTCCTTGTCGTAGAGTTTCAAATTCTGTCACTTTCTTGTCTCTCATGCTTTGGGGAAAATATTTGTCATAGAACAATTCTAGAAATCTCTCCCAATGTAATCCTGGATGTACCGTCCGTGTAAGCATCCACCATCTTCGTGCCTCATCCTCAAGAGTGAAAGCAGCTAATTGTACCTTCTGAGCTTCAGTGCAAGGGAAGACCTCAAATAGTTTCTCAATCCCCAATACCCATGCCTCCGCTTTCATCGGTTCTATTCCTCCTTTGAAGCTGGCGGTTTCATCTTTTAAACTCCTTAGTAAGGGTGATGGTGGGTCTTGACATGAGTATCTGGTACCCCAGTGCGGTATTGGTGGTGGTGGAGGTTGTTCTTCTTGTTATTCTTTGTTGTGGTATTGTTGTTGTTGTTGCTGTAGGGTCTCGGCCATCTCCATAATCATTCTTTCCATCCTATCCAACCGCGCAGATGTAGCGTCTTCCGGCTCATCCGTCCTTGTTCTCACCATTTCTGCATAACAGTCAGTTATAGGCAAAAACCATAATTCAAAATTGTTAGCGTTATCAGAGGACACTTAGCGTTGCCATCGCTCTTAACCATGCAAAATGTCTAAAGTTCTAGACACCCTAAGCTCAATGGATCCGTGTGTGGGATAGCAACTCGTGCTCTGATACCACTTGTCACGCCCCAAACTTGCCCCTAAAAGTTTGGGCATGATCGAAACAGAAAAGGACACCTAACCTGATTTCATTTAGGGGCCTGACCGGAAGCTGTACTAATAAGTGATAAAAACTAGAAACTATGTCATCCATTGAGCTACTGAATTATGCCAGGATCATAAACATCTCATGGAACAAGTACATTAAAAGCCAAAATACGTTTGCGAGTTAGGTATTTACATGTCTCCACAAAGCCAACCCCGAGGTGGGGTATACAACAAAAATAATAAGTACATGACAACCTAATTCAAAAGTAAAAGAGTAAGCCATCATCTAATGAACTCCACAAAGGAGGGCTCCAATCCAAAGCTTAGGTGCCTAAGTGACAAAAAGTATATGATTTGGGTTATGGTCGACCCTCGATTGGTTACCTACAAAAAGCAGAATGAGAACACGGGGTGAGCTAAGCTCGGTGAACAATAGCACTTATATACGTAAAACAAAATATCATAACATCCGGTAATAGTTAGTGCATACATGCCCATAGGACAATTTGTTGATTCACAATTTCCCCATTTGGCCCTTGGCTTTGAGAATTCACATATTCACAAATAAAACCATTAAGTTTCATAACTTCACAGCTTAAGGTAATGGCCTTCGGCCCCTTATTTTCTTGGTCCACGAGTTCACACACATACATATTTCACATATCGGCCTTTAGCCTCATAATCACATTTCACATATTGGCCATTAGCCTCAAAATCAAATTTCACATATTGGTCATTAGCCTCATAATCACATTTCACATATTGGCCATTGGCCTCATAATCATATTTCTCATATTGGCCATTGGCCTCATAATCTCTTGGTACACAGATGGCCCTTGGCCACGTGAATTCACAAACTGTATCAGCGTCTCCGTAGTTCAGAATATTTCTTGTTTCATACATAACTTCATGCAATATAGTTCTCACATAAAGAAATACAGTTCATAATATAAACTAATAACGAATAAAGGTGCATTTAAGCACTATTACTCACAGCGTTGTAACGGCGTGGTAGTTTCTTCCGGAGTGTGCCCTGCACACAATCATAACTTATAAATTAGTCGTTTTCTTCTTAAATCATTGGGGAATCATTTCCTGCATCATTACACTTCACATGAATGGATAACCAACTTAAAATCATCATAAACGTATTCTAAAACCATTAGGCAATCAAGCACGCAAAACTGAGCAAGCATACTTCTTTTTGAAAATTAGGCCCTCCGCTCGAGCTCCAGTTTGTCCGCTCGAGCGGACAGTGCAATGCTACAAAAATGCTGAGGGAACGATTTCTCGCTCGGCGGAATTCCTCCTTTCGGTGACGAATAATTCAGAAAAAGCTTCTGGGAGGTGATTTTCCGCTCGGCGGCCTCGACCTCCGCGGGCGACGACAACCCAGATTCAGGGCAGCCCGATTTCAATCCAAAATTCAACAACCAAACTCATTTTTCCTACAATCAAAGGTTAAATTTATGTAATACTTCAACTTAACCATCACCAAAGCATGGATTTAAACTTGATTACGACAATTTAACCCAACTTAGAAGCTTCAACAACTTATTACTTCCTCAAATTTCATCCTATTTTCAAGTTCAACAACCATATCACTTAATATTAACATATATGCTTGGAATCATGATATAAAACTAAGGATTGAAGTATAACTTCATACATCATTCAATTTGAAGTGTCAAAGTATACAAATATTGCCAAACCCTCATAACTCAACATATAATCTTCATGAGTCAAACACAACACAAACATAAGTTGTAATCTTTGAGTAGTTATAACAAAACTTGAGTTACCTTAAAGTAATTTACACAAATCCAACAATTTGATGAGCTTCCTTGATGACCCACGATTTCCCCTAATTCTCCTCTTCGACTCTCACGTTTCTCTCTTCTTCTTAACACAAGAGTTGATTCAAAAATATCCCCTAAGGTGCCTTATATAATATATATATATATATAATAGGAGAATAAGACAAATTTCAATCGCTTTAGCATGCCGAAATGAAAATTTCACAGAAAATCCCATTAAAGCTTAAAAATCATGTAGATTCTAAATACCAAATCAATTTCTGAAAATTAAATCTCTAAGATGTCCAATTTCAAATTTAAATGATTCAAATGCAACAGATAGTGTCCTAACTCAACAGATAGAAGTCCATATGTTTAAGTTCCATGCAATTTACCATACTTGCACCTAGCGTTTCACAATAGACATTCAAAGACACAGGATAGAGGACTGAAAAGATACCATAAATATATACGAGGGTGCTGGGTGTTACAGTTTGTTTTGAAAATGCTTTGGCAATTGCTACTCGCAAGTAGGCTAAAACACAGATTTCAATGAGTTTTCCAACTCAAGCAACCCAACCTCCATCCACAGGCATTCAAACAGTTTATCTCACATAAGCACTTAGCCACATGGTAAGCATACTGTCATGGCAACATTCACATGCATGTGGTATGCTAAAGCGTAAAATACTTACATCGTACTCCGTGCCAAAACAAGAAACTAGTTAGCAGACATGCGTGTCCCTAGGTCATGTTAAGTGGCTAATGCAACGCATGCAAGGATGCAATTTAGAGTAGGCTCGGCTAACCCTAAAGATGGCATGTGAAATGCACTTTATTCGATGCTGCGTATTCAATTTGGAATTGAAAATACAATGGAGTTTGTATGATGTCTGAGCGATGCATGTCAACAAATGCATGGATGCGCTTGCATAGCATAAGGTATGCTAAAATAAGCGTGCCTTAATACTAACCATTAAAAGCATGTAAGTAAAGGGAAGAAAGAAGTGGGGTTGGAAGACAAGCACACACCCACGCCCACTTATTACAGATTTGCCCTCGCTCGGAGGGACCAAAAGAATATCTGATTAATCAACTCATGGCTAATTAAATATTACAAATTAATTAAATTAACAAAATAATTAATCTAAGAAAAACAGTAAACCGCCTCGGGGCGAGGGCCTAATGCATGCACACTCGGATTCCGCTCGGAATTGCACTGCCATGCCTAGCCTGCCTTTGTTTTCCCTGCTTTGTTCCTCTGAAATCTGCCAAAGTCTCAAGGATGCCTCTCTGGACACTGGAGAATCCCACCGTCTGGAGGAAATGACCACCGGCACTAGGATGTAGCCATCGGCACAAAATATATCCACCGGCCATTGATTGACTGCCGGTCGGCACTAAATACTGCCGGCCGGCAATGAATTCCTGCAGAACCTGCAACTCACAGCAGCAGAGGGCAAAAACTTGCATGGCAGCTCAATTCAAACAATGTGTGCACCAATCATGCCCCTTATCATATTTGTGACTCAAAGGGGCATGTGCCTCGGTTCTCGGGCCACCAATCACGCATTCCCATGCATGATGGCCCGAGGAACCAAATGTGCGCTTTCAATTTCAAATGCATGCAAACCATATAAAGAAACAAGGGTGCCAAACCTCTATCATATTTATCTCAAGAGGCCTAGCATGCATGTGAATGCAATGAAATCCTAAGCATGTTGGCTAGCATGCAACATGGACAATGTAATGTAAGGATGTTAATATGCAAACACACCTACAAGACAAAGATGTAAACCAAACAATGGGGTGGACTTAAACATGATCTAGGCAACTCTAACTCGGCCTAAAATCAGTGGCCAAAATGCTAAGTATGAGAGCTAAACACACATGCACATGTACACATGTTAAGGCACACAACTTAGGCATTAAACAAACCACTCTCAAGCACACTTGAAAGGAGATAACATGGATGATTAGCATGCAACATGAGCTCTAAAATCATGTCAAAGTGTAGTGTTAAACCAACTCAAGATAGGCCAAACAAAGCATGCAAATGGTCCAAGACTTAAAGCAAGTCAATTATGACATGCATTAAACAACTAAAAACAGGTTTTTAGCATGTTGAAACAAAGCCAAAAGGCCACTTAGATGACAACTAAGAGGCTTGGAACCAAAAGCGTGCACAATGACCAAAACATAGAATTATTCAATACATGCTTTTAAAGCATTAAAGAGGCAACTAAGGCAAGCATACAAGCACACCAAAGGGACTGAAATGACATGTTGGGTGATTCCAAACCACCAAAATGAGGTAAACAACACATGTTACACATGCATGCTAAAAGGCTAGCAAGCCTAAAATGCAAAGGGGCTATATAATGCATGCCAAGATCAACCCAAATGACTATGGACAGAGCTAAAACATGTCAAAATAAGCACAAAACATTCATAAGTCTAGGCCTAAAGCATGCTCAAATAAAGGCTAACAACCTAAGGTATGTTAAGGCAATACAAGGCATTACATGGCAACTATGCTAAGCATGCATAAGGGACCAAAACCAACACATAGCAATGTTAAATCATGATATCCTAAGCATGAATAACAGTCCATACATGCTCAACACACACTCAATCACAATGCTCCCTCAAGAGGCAAAACTTGCCCTTTTCAAGGACATCAAGGAGAGGGGGGTGACCCCCTCCTTCTTAGGACTTTAAGGCATCATCTTCACCACTGAAATCCCTCAAGATTTCAGTGGTGAAGCATTCTAACACCAAAATCCCGGAGCTCTCACAAAATATCACAAAAATGAGGCCTTTCAAGGCCTAAGAGGGGCCAAACTTCCCCAAAGCACAAAGTACCCTTAATAAACTATCAAGAGGACTAAAAAATAGAACTTTTTTGTATTAAACACCAAGCACAAAAATAGTTCAAAGATAGGTAAAAATGGAATGCAAGAATGCGGTAAATAAAGCAAGTTTCTCACCCTTGTTGACTACCTTCACAAGAGTTGATGTTGTTGCTTCCTTGAGCTCAAATCCAGCCAAAAACCTCCAAGACAACCTCTTGGAACCTCAGTTGCCAAGGAATGTGAAACACTAGGTGTTGATGAGCAATAGTAAGTCACAAACACCTAGTGTACAAATAAGGGAGAAGAAGAGAGATAGGATAGGTACAAAACTTCTAACCTAAAACCAGAGCTTCTTCTCTGTCTTTTTTCTCTAAAATGTCTAACTTTGCTAACCCTTGAGCCAAGAGAAGAAAGCCTTCTCTTATAAACAACAAAGCTTACAAGCTAAGTCAATCAAAGGCTCATCCCTCCATACACGTGTATGGAGGGGGAAACTAATACAAGGCAATTGCCTTAAAATATCTCATAAAGCAAATGCTGCAAGTGGTCGGCAGGGCAAAATTGTCATTTTGACAAAATTGACTGCCGACCGGCACTAAAGAGTGCCGAGCGGCACAATATAGTGCCGTTGGCAACATCAACCACCCGGTGGCCTCTAGCTAGTCTTGGGTGGTGTGGGGATGCCTCAAAGGCATTCCTGCCCCTCAAAGGCAAAGCACAAGTGTTTGGTGCAAAACCGGACACAAGCAGTCGGGTTCGGAGATCACGAGGCAAGGCGCATAGCGAGAACTCGGGAACTCCAAACAAACACAAACATGGATAATCACCGAGTGTTCAGCGGTGGCGTCCAAGCCTTGAGGATGGTCAAAAATGGGGTGTCTCGGTTGCCCTCTTTGTGAGAACTTCGAAAGTCATAACAATGACGGGAGTGAATGTCAAAGCCCAGAGACAACCCATTTTTGATAGGGCCGAAGACTTGGACAAACATGCAAGACAAACAAGGTATGCGCCTGAAGGCAGGGGCAAAATGCAAGACGATGCAAGAAGCCGAGCATAACTTATGATCACGCAAAGAATGCTGTAATGAAGCACGCATGCAACAGTTATTAGCTAGCATACGCCAATGTACACTACAATGCAGAAAGGATGTAAGAGAATTATGCAATTCTCAAAACGTCTCACGCGGAGGATACAATACCTGTGCGGCTCGTCCGGTTGCGCCGGCGTCAAATGAGCCGTACATACAATATCGTGCCTACAAAGAAAGCAAACTTAACAGGTACAATATTGTTAGCCATATGCATGACAACGCGAAATGAATGCAAAATGATATGCAATATATACAAAACTAAGTGTAAACAATGCAAATGATATGCAATGCAATTGAAACAATGCAAACTACATGCAAAGCAATTGAAGCATGATTCAATCGTGAGCGATTCGAAACTACACAAATGTCAAATAGGTTGATGGAAATGCTTGAGTCCGTCTACCATAGAACGATGTCTAAACTATGAGTGATGTAGACGGACACAAGGACAAGTATTGGGTGGATTGACATAAGTGGGGTGACGACCCGCTGAGGAAAGAACAATGATCCTAATGCTGGATGCAATATATTACACTACAATGTAATAGAAATGGACATGGCGTGTAGCCAAACCGTATTTTGCCTAGGAAAGGCATGCACACATACATACCATGTCTAACACAGAAAAGGTGCCGCAACCTCAAACCAACATACCAGCGTGGAGTAGGCGCGATGCACATGCAGAACTGTGCTTTGACGTGAAAAGTATGGACACATACGAGACCAAGCTCAACAAGGAAAGGTGCAAGCCATGGATGGAAGATGATGCAGTGGATGCATGCAACTAAAATGCAATATATACAATATGCAATGGAATGGATATTTATAGAAAATGCATGACATATGCACTATATTACAATGATGATGCATGACATATGCATGTTTTTGATTTTTTTGATTGATTTTTGTTGAAATGCATGACATATGCAGTATTTAAAATGATGCATGACATATGCAATAGCATTAATGATGCATGACATATGCATGTGTTTACAATGGAATGCATGATAATGCAATATATGTTTGTTTGTTTTTGGATTTTTTTTTTTTTTTAAAATGCATGACATATGCAGTATTTACAAATGATGCATGACAATGCACTATGATGCAACGACTATGATTGCAGCTTTCCCTATCTTACCAACAGGGCGATATACTAGGTTGGTTCAGTATCCAGAATTGAGGCGTAAACATGCCGCCTCAACCTATGGGGCTTCCATACAGATTTCAATAGAGGGTACACCCAGGTATTTAAACCGGACTTTAGTCTCGGAAATTCGAACCTTTGCGTTCTAGGCATAAGCCATTCAAACTCTAGTTTTCATCGTCCCCATTGGTCTCCTAGGAACTCACATAAACACAGTGTGGCTTTACGAGACCAGGAAGTCGTTGGACATGACAAACACGAAAGAATTGCACCTTCAGAGGATTTAAGGTCTCCTAGGCCGGATGCAAAATGTATGCCAAATGCAATGAGGTGCGTCCTAATGCAGAAGGTCTTGCACCTCCAGTTTAAGGTCTCCTAGACCGTGCATGTTTAAGGTCCGCTAGACCTGGTAGGGCAATGCACAATTGAGATGGTGCACAAGGCAAGGCGTGATGTGTGGATTGCGTGATAGAATGCATGCCAAATGCAATGAGATCAAAAGCAGTGGTGCGTTCGGATAACGCGCGTGAAGGTCTTGCACCTCCCAAGGATTTTAGGTCTCCTAGACCGAACAAAAGCCTCTCGGTAGTACCGCGAGAGAGGAAAACAAAGGTCTCGGTAGTACCGCTAGAGAGGGAAAACAAAAAGCAAAGAAGCCTCTCGGTAGTACACGCATGAGAGGAGACAAAAAAGGCCTCTCGTGGTACACGTGAGAGAGGAAAGACGAAAGCAAAAAGAAGCCTCTCAGTGTAGTACACGCGAGAGGGGAGGAGGGTGTGAGGCAACGCACATGGGACACGCATGCCAATGCAAATGAGACACGCATGCGCCATTGGCTGGAAAACGAAATGCAAAACGAGGCATGCGTACCTCGAGATGCAATGAAATGCGAAATGAGGCACGCATACCTCATTGAATCGAAAATGAAATGCAAGTATGACACGCATGCCACACGAAAATGCAAAACGGTGCAAGTCGCAAGGGACGTGCAAGACGGCGCGATGCGACGCACCGGACAATGTAATGGATGCGTGCAACGCATACGGGGCAACTTTTGAATTTTGTAAAAGACAAAAGGATACAATAGGATACAATCTTTGTTTGAATCTGAGTGCCACCAGCGAGAAGACGGTCACGAGGTCAAAAGCGGATGCGGTTGAGCATCGGGGATGCACTTTCTTGAACTTTCTTGAGCTATGAAGACCAGAAACTACCCACATGGCCTAAACAAGGCTGTGGGAATATCACCGGCTGGACTAGGTGGCCACCGGCTGGCCACCGGCTGCAAAATAACTCCATTGGCACAATATTGTGCCGACCGGCACAAAATAGTGTCAACCGGCGAAAAATTGCTGATCGGGGGCGGTTTTGACAATTTGCCTCGGGTTTTATAAAAATAGGGTTTCTAACCCTATTTCTTCACCTCCCCACCGCCGAAAACTCTTGCCCTCTCTCTCTAGAGCATTTTCTCTTCCTCATTTCTTGTTTTCTTCGCATTCCAAGCCCGTTTCGTCGTCGGATTCGCGATTTTCTTCGCATTTCGGACATTTTCCACCGATTGAAATTCCATTTCGGAGCATCCTTTGCTATTTCCACTTTTTTGGGACTTGTTCCCCTCGATTTTCTCTTCATTTCCGTGCCTTTCCATCTTAGGCCTTCGGTCATTTAGGCCAGTCGGGGTTGACTTTTTTGGTTGACTTTTCGCATTCCGGCTTTTCCGGCCATTTTCTCACCACCATTGTCATGGCTGACGACCTTCCACCCGTCGGGACTCCCCCCGATAACGAGATGGATCCCGGGGTCGAGCTCCTCCAGATTGGCGGCGTCCCTTTCGACGGCGACCCTCTGCCCGGCGATCCGCGTTCTACCTCCGGATGGTCTTCGCCATTTCCGGCTTTGACCGAGTCTTTGGACCGGAGCTTCTCTGCGCAGCCGACCTCTCACCTATCCTTGGTAACCAGGGTATTATTTTTCTCTATTTTACTTTCGCAATGTAGAACCATTAATCGCCATATTGAATCTGTTCTTTAGCGCTTAGCTCGATATGCTATACTGCGTAGTTGATCGCAATCATACTTGCAAGCGATATCTATTTGAGATGGACACATGCACCCGTTGCACTAGCCTTGACCATCCAAACACACGGCACAAGTACTTCCGCAAATCTACCGACACGCACTTATTTGAATCACGAAAACATATTGTATCTCGCATTTAACCGAACCACATAAATCTGTTGACGCATCAAACGTAGTCCACCGTGGTACTGCTGAAACCCGTGCTCGCTTGGAATCTGAAAAACTTGCACGCATGCTAGATTTGTATCGACTTTAACATGTTCCTTCAGAACTGTACATTTCATATTGCTTCGCAACCATTTGTTTGAAAATAGGGAGATTCCCATACCATCCGCGGGTATGGGAATGTTGTGGCTCGAGATTGGTATTTGGAGCTTCTGGCGATTCGACGCTTATCGTGGGCCGAAGCGGGCTTTGGTTCCTTTTACGAAGTGCCGTCGGCTTCTTTGCTTGCAGGCCTCTTCTAGCCGCCCTGGCAGAGAGGTGGTGGGACACCACCGATTCATTCCACCTATCCGCGGTGAGAGACATGATGATGACTCCCTACGACTTCTCGGTGCTCACCGGCATCGGGGTAGGGGGTGATCCGATCCCCTTCGACACCGATATGGATGAGTGGACCACCGCTTAGATCTATTTGCTTGGCGAGGCGTCACCTCTTGCTCGTCCAGGCTTTGTCCGCTACTCCTGGTTCGAGGTGCAGTTCAAAGTGCAGCCTGCGTTGGTGGCGGCGGCTCCGATGACCGAGGCGGCGTAAGCGTCTGTATGCGCGGCTTTTTGATGTTTTGCTAGGGGCGACCCTCTTGACCGGCGAACACGGTGCCCCTGCGCCTTCTCGGTGCTGGTGGATGTCGCGGGACATCTTCGCGTTCGATTGGGGTGGTGCGGCTCGCCCACCCTCTCACGGCTATATGAGCTCGATCTCCATGGCGGTGACGGTTATGGGGGTTCTTGGCGTGCTTAGGAAAGTACATTTCCTTTCCGCTTTACATCATACATCTTGTACTACCTTTACCTGCGTAGTCTATTTCACACGATTTGTATCTTGTACACTGCACACATACTACTGCTTTACTTGTTGTACCGCTCACCACGGTACACTCTGCTCAATACCTTTGCACAACCTACGGCTCTCTTATTTACGCTTTTATTACGTATCTTTGCTTTATCCGATAAATGTTACGACATCTATCTTGCGGTTGTGGGTTCACGCCTACTTGCAGTGGAGCGGTGCGGATCACGGAGAGACTCCTCTAGTCATTCCCTTCTCCGCCGCTTTGTGGGAGATCGCCGAGGCGCGAAGAACTTTAACTTCTTTCGCCGCTACTTGACACCATCATTCTGCCGAGGTATGTTTTACTTGCAGTTCATTTAAGCTTCACTTTTCCTTATATTTGCAATACCGTGGTAACAAGCGCATTTCAATTTCGAGATCACTGGCGGCCGTGGGCTCCTCGCGGCGATAGTTGCGGGATCGGTTTGCGGTGCCATTGAGACCTCGTGTTACCGGATTTTCTTTGGAGGGCCCGTTCGCCGGGATTAGTACTGGGCGGCGCTTCTTGCGTCGAGACCTTAGGGTTACTGGCGAGATGGTCGGTGCACCCTCCCGAGCATATGAGGACACCGCGCTTCACCGCCAGCAGAATGGCGGACTACACCATTAATTTGGGGCGGGAGGCAACCCAGAGGCGAGGCGATTACTCGGTGCGTCCGGACCTTCATCATCGGCCTCGAGTAGTGGTGGCCGAGAAGAAAGACTTCGGCGCCAGGTGACCGGGCAGAGTAGGAGGAGGAGCGCCAAGGAGGGCTCGAGTCCATGGCGAGTGGAGTCGAGAGGGCGGAGGCAGTTAGCCGCTTTGCCTACTTCCTTTGTCTTCCGGGGTCGGATGGGGTGACCTATCGAGATCCCATACGCCCCTCCATTGGTGATCACGAGTTTGTCGGTATCCCGACTTGCCTCCGGTATGTATTCTTGCATTTACATGATTATTTCATTTTAGTTTCTTTGATATTCAGAATATTGATGCATCCGATATTTTCGAGCTTCCTCCGAGTACACCGGTCATTGGAGATGAATGCCTCCATGAGGATGTTGCGGCGACCTTGAGTTCCTAGCCTTTTCACGGCCTTCGGTATGTTCTCTCGACATAACTTCAAGCCATACACAAACCGCAGCATAATCGATGCATATCACAACTTGGATACCAGCCCTCACGGCACTTGATACCTTGTATTCATACGCGCATATACCGCACTAATAAACTACTCACGACATTCATACTCTGTATTCATACACTGCATTCTACATTGATAAACTGCTCACGGCATTCATACTACGTATTCGCAATCGCATTCTGCCGATAAGCCGCTTCGCGGCATTCATACTCTGTATTTTTGTATTGATAAGCGCTTCATGTATATCTTGATGCATTTGTCTTTTGTACTTTTGACCTCCTTCCCGATTCCTCGATGGGTGGTGGCTTCATCGTACCTCTCGTGTCTACCGGGATGGCGGGATATTCCGCACTAGAGGAGGCGCCACGTTGGGGACTCGGCGACTCGGGCTCTAGTTCGAACAGCGAAGTCGAGGAAGCGAGTTATCCGAGGAGGAGGCCGGGGGTAGCTCGGGCTCGGGTTCAGACAGTGACACTTCCGGTGATGCTCCTGGACTCCTGCCCAGGAAGAGGGCGAGGACAGATCCCCCGGCGTGAGGCCACTGATGATGCTGATGACCCACACTTTTGCTATTTCTTTTATTTCTTTTCTTGTACTTTTCTCTTTTGTTGGTAGATAGAGTACTTTGTCTTGCATGCATGACCAATTTTTTGTTTTCCTCAAACTATGTACTTGAAAAAGATGATATGAAATGAAACCAACTTTTTTTCTGAAAAGAATGTTACATCTGTACATATCTGCATCTTTCATACTTTGCACTGCATTGCGTGACATTACACCTCAAATGTAATTGATATGGAGTGCATTGTCTAAAGCGAGCACTCGCACGTATAATCGGATAACCAACCAACTAAGCGACAAACACTCGACAAATCAACGCTCAATTTGGATATACCCATATACTCTCTTCGGGGATTGACACGCATATAGCCCATAACACTGTGATCCGGTTCATTCTGCACATAGCAAATCCCGAACAAATAGCCCCAATCTGACAAGACGGATCACAAAGTTGACATGGTTGCAGTTGAAACACACTCGAATGTCCCAAATTTTCCCTTTCCTTCTCTTGCTTTGCACGGATGTAGAGAATGGCACAGCATTCTAAGCACAAGCGACTACTTTTTGGAAGTGGATGGGTTTTCAACCGGGGTATCGAGCCTACCATAGAATACGACGAGACAGACTCAAACAAAGAAACAAAAGGCACACGACCTGACCTAGTAAGACATGCTCGGAAAAGACTCAAAGCCAAAATCCAGGTTGACAAATCAAAAGACACGACACACAGACATGTTTACAAAAAGACCTCAAATCTCGAGGAGCCAATTCCTCTGGGTATTATTCCTACCCTTTCTGATTTGTGATACTCGCATCGCTCAGCCCTCAAGCTCGGTTTTTCTCTCAAAACCCTTTTCTTACTTTTCTCTCAACTTACTCCTCTCTATTCTTTATTCTCTCATTTTTCATCCCTCCCCAGGGTGATTAATGGATGAATAGGAAGTCATGATTCCGCTTATCTTTGTTAGCTCACTTTGCTATTTCTTACGGTAGATAGGGTGCCTTCGGGCAAGTGTGTTAGCGGCAGGGGAAAACAACACCGACATCAACTGTGCCCCTAGTACGTCATTTTGACCATTTTTTTCTTTTTTTTTTTAAAAACAATTTTGATCAAAAAATGAGAGTTGGATTAACACACTTATTCGATTTTTGATTTGAAAATCATGCGAATCAGGCTGTGAGCACTGAAAGTTCTCCTTTTTGGGTCCAAACATGGTCCAATTTTGAAAACGAAACAGTTTTTGAGAAAATAAGTCAACCTCAGTGAAAATTTTCAATAACCATTTCTACAAACAATCAATGCTGTTACGAGCGTGGAACTTACCCTCGAGATGTGCAACCTTGGATCGGGGGCGATGGGAAATTGCCCCTGGCTAAAAGGGGGATAAGGCAATGGAAAGTTGCCCCTGGTTTGGACAGCAACTCAGGGCAACTTGTGGCAATGTATGGCAACGAAAAGTTGCCCCTTGTTTGGATGATGCCTCGGCACGTTGTAAGCTAGTCTTCGTTGATGACAATCGGACCCTCGGATCACGAGAGGCGAAGGCGGTTTGAATCAATATATGGACCGATCACTGGAAGGTCTTTGGTGATTTGACCGAGATGAAGTTGGTCACGTAGTTCGGGTTCTTTGCAATCAAGATATTGGATTCGGAGGAGGCAAAGATGATCAAAACCATGACATGGTGAGACGCTATGGGCGTTGAAATTTGGACTTCAAGATGAAGTTGCCTACATATCCCAAACATAGGAATCAAGCCTTACGTAGTTAGGTTAAGGTACACTCGGGTATTTTAACCTTCCTTTAGGCTCTAACTTTTGCCAAGGCGCTTGTTGTAGGTTTTCGACCTTGCGAGCTTTGTTCTTCTTTCTCTTTTTTTTTCCTTTTTCTTTTCTTTTGCATTTTTATTTCTATTTCTTTTGCTATATATTTTTTCTTTTCTCTTTTTTTTTTCTTTTATCTTTTTGCATTTTCTTTTCTTTTCTTTTCTTTTCTTTGCTTTTCTTTGCTCTAACTTTTGCACAGGCATCCCTTACGGGTTTTCATTATGAGCCTCTCAAAGGGTAAGGTGTAGCAAGCCCATACCAAATGGTTTTGAGATTGAAGCCTCTCTATCCGGGAGGCGCATTTGTTGATTTGCAGGAAAAGTCCATCACGGTTGCTTCTCGGGCTTTGCTCGGTGGGATCTGATCTCCCTGTTCTGACTTTGATGCCTCTTGCTCGAGGGCAGCCTCGAAATGGGCCACATAGGCGTTTCATGGCCTTTGAATGCTTTGAGCAGTTAAACACAGCGAGATAATCGAATCTCGAGGTGAGGCGATAATGGGCTGCACAATCTCAAGGCGATTCTACGGTCTTCGCAAGACTGCGCAAAATATTTAGTTTTTTTTTAAAGTTTTTAAGAAAGCGACAAATCGCTCGTATTGAAGATAGCGTGGAACCAGTCTGGATTGGACCAGGATCCTTCTCAGTACTCACGCCGACGAGCATGATTTCATTCAGTAAAAGCTTAGCAGGCCTCTCTTTCTCTCAAAATGATCAAAATTTTACAAAACCCGAGGAATTACTTCCTCTTCGTTTTCATCACCATTTGTTTGAAAAGGGTTTTATGAAAAGCAGGTCATTACGACGATGTTTAAGGCACAAGAGAGTAGGCAAAATGTACTGTCGTTCCATTCACATCCTCCGGCACGGCTAACTCAAATAGCAACAAGTACGGAACGTGATAGCCACAGCTGTTTCATCCAGATTTGCTGGTATAACCGGCTCCTTGGCAGCAACAGGCTCAAAAAGCAAAGCAACTAATTATAAGACAAAACGGTGTTTGAGGCAATAACCCCGAAATCACCTGGTATACTATACAAGAGGGACTGACTCATTACAACAAGACAGACCCTGGAAGCAAAAGACTGACTCAATCTGAAGCAGACTCAAAAATAAAACAAAAGACTGACTCGACACCCAAGTCAGGATTTACAAAACTAGCATTGGCAGGTGCTCAAAAATGCGTGCCGAACGCCCCATCCAAAAATGTACCAGGCACTGCCCGCAGGCGGTTCACCTTCTGATTACATACTTGCAGTATCTGTATCCTCAAAATCCAACAACTGAGTGGTGACGGACTTTGCTGAAGTAGGCGGGAGGATAACCTCGTTGTCAATCAAGTCTTGTACCTCATGACAGAGGCGGAAGCAATTATCAGTGGCATGGCCAGTCTGCTGATAAATGCGCCAAGTCTGAGAAGCATCATGCGTGACGGGGAGATTCTTCGGGAGGGGCTAAGGCTCCAGGGGTTTAAGGTGTCCCCTCTTGGCAAGGATTTGAAGTGCCTTGGACAATGGCATGTAGAGAGCATGGAAGACCCTGTGCCCCCGGGGCAGGTACTTTGGTGCCTGAACACTCTTGCTAGATGCACTAGCGGCGAATCGGCGGTGCCTTGGGTTTGATCCTTTCGGATGCAAGGTTGGGAACATGAAGGCTTGTTTTGGCATGGCGGGGCCTATCGATTCTCGATTGACTAAATTGCCCTCGAGGCGGAGTGAAAGCATCCTCCTGACTTTTGACATAATGCGGATATCTGTTGCTTGTTCATCCCCGGCTTTCAAAGCCTCATCACCTTTGCCTGGGTTGTTAGGTGAGGTCGACATCTTGCCTTCATCTTGCCTTTGTCTCTGGCCTCGGCCTGATTTAGTACTTGGTTTGATGCGTCGTTGTCATAGCTAGTGGCCATCTCCGGTTGATTGAGTTCAATTACAATCGTCCCGATGGTGGGGGCTCGGGGTATAAAGCCTCCCGGCGTATAGTGCGGTGGTGGCTAGACAGGGAATTCCCATAAGCGAGATACGCCGCGGATCTTTGAAGATCACCTATCATCCCCATTAATTCAAATGTGGTGGGCTCGCGAGCCTGATATAGTTGAGGGGTCCAAATTGGATGTGCGGCAGGCGGCCTGGGCGGATGCGGTAGATCAATGTTAGCCTCACCTTGCGGGGTGATTCCTTGACTTAACGCGGCCGTCATGACCACGATCTCTTAAAAGTCTGCGTCATGTTCGATACTGCCTCAGCAAAGAAGAAGAAGACACTAAACTCCGAATTGGCCTCAATCCACTGAAAGCGAAAAACAAGCAGTATTTCAGCCCCAAACAGATCACACACGGATGTAGTCGAACAACTGCAATCTACTACTGAACACTGTTCCCCGGAATCACTATTCAAAAGCGAGCGATACCGCAAACACAATCGATTCTCCAACAACATCACGGTGTCCTCGTGATACCCAAACACCAAGCCGATATCGCGTTCTGCGATCACTCTAAAAGCACATAGCAATAAAAAAAAGCCAATACACCCCTATGTTGGGGTAGGGTTTCTGTCTATTTTGTATCGAGAGCTAGGGTTTTACCCTTTCATGACTTCAAACAACCTATATCGGGTAAGCAACTTTCATAGTTTGGAATGGTCACTATGGATCGAATATGCACTAGGTCGAATGGTCAAAAGGGTGCCTGTAAAGCCGGGGTTTGTGTTCCATCTTGTGAGAGCCCATAAGCCTGTCGTCGACCTTATGGTCATGCCTTGACAAGACAAGCCTCCAAAACCGCTTTCAGGGAATAGCAGATGGCCAACACGGTGTCCTAGGCGCACCAATGCATGCAATGCAAAGAAACAGCGTAAGTGTAGTCAAAACAGGATATCACGAGTTCGGTCAAGCTCTCAAAGTCCTCCAGAGTCGAGAAGCGTGAATGGCCGTCAGGCCTCTATGCTCTGATTGGACTCCTTTAGTGTGTTGCGGTTAAATGTCGAACCAAAGAGTCCAACTCGGCAAATCGTTTTGAAAGAAAAACAGATTTAGAAAAGTAGTGCCAAACATGGTACTGCAGATCTGAGTCGCCACCTAAATATTTTTAAAATGGGAAATTTAGGAAACCACGATTTCGGTCAAGGCCACCGTCCTCATCACCAAAGTGGTCTTGGCTCGAGCTTAGATGCGATCGGGAAGGTCATTATGAGCACCTTTTGCCCTGGTCGAAGACGGCCTCTACTAACGTGATATCCGATTTTGAAAACATTACATGCTCTTGTTCCAGTTTATTAGCCTAGAATTACTATGTTCTGCGCCAAAGAAACAAGTATAGACTAGATTGCCTAATTTGGAAATAAACATTGCATATCGGTTTTGTTTTGAAAATGCTTTGGAGTTGCTACTCATAAGTAGGCTAAAACCGATTTCAATGAGTTTTCAACTCAAGCAACAACCTCCATCACGGGCATTCAAAGCAGTTTATCTCACATAAGCACTTAGCCATGGTAAGCATCTTGTCATGGCAACATTCACAAACATGTGGTATGCTAAAGCGTAAAATACTTACATCGTACTCCGTGCCAAAACAAGAAACTAGTTAGCAAATGCGTGTCCCTAGGTCATGTTAAGTGGCTAATGCGCGCATGCAGGATGCAATTTAGAGTAGGCTCGCTAACCCTAAAGATGGCATGTAAATGCACTTTATTCGATGCACGTATTCAATTTGGAATTGAAAATACAGCAGTTTGTATGATGTACCGAGCCGATGCATGTCAACAAATGCATGGATGCCGCATGCATAGCATAAGGTATGCTAAAATAAACGCGTGCCCTAATACTAACCATTAAAAGGTAAGTAAAAGGGAAGAAAGAAGTGGGGTTGGAAGACATGCAGCACCGCACACTTAATGATTTGCCCTCGCTCGGAGTGACCAAAAGAATAATACAAATTAATTAACTTCATAAGCTAATTAAATATTACAAATTAATTAAATTAACAAAATAATTAATCTAAGAAAAAGCGATAAAGCATTAGAGGCGAGGGCCCAATGCATGCACACTCAATTGCTACATGCCTAGCACACCTTCTGTTTTCTGCTTTGTTCCTCTGAAATCGCCAAAGTCTCAAGGATGCCTCTCTGGACGGAGAATCCCAGGTGGAGGAAATGACCACCGGCACTAGGATGTAGCCATTGGCACAAAATATATCCATAGGCCATTGATTATTGGGTCGGCACTAAATCTGCCCGGCAATGAATTCTGCAGAACACCGCAACTCCACGGCAATAGAGGCAAAACTTGCATGGCGGTGAATTCAAGTAATGTATGCACCAAACACATTCCTTATCATGTTTGTGACTCAAGGAGGATGTGCCTCGATTCTCGGGCCACCAATCGCGCATTTCCATGCATGATGGCCAAGAGTCAAGTGTGCATTTTAATATCAAATGTAATGCACACCAAACATATAAGGGACCCAACCTCAATCATGGTTGATCAAGAGGCAGGCAATGCACAACAATGCACATGCAACCCTAAGCATGCAAGCTAACATACAAACATGCAATGCAACTACATGGCATACCTAGCGCTAACAACATAACATGCACTGCGCATTGAAACATAGCATACACAATGCAACATGGACTTACCAACACAAGTGGGCCTCTGCCACACTCACATAGGAGGCCATCGAGATGAAAACAAGATACCTCAAAGTCGTCGATGCAAACGAGCGGACCCTCGAACGCTGAAATGCCACTCTAATGAGACATAGCAAGACATGGAATATGATATCCAAACATGCAAAATCAGTGGCAAAATGAGGGGCAAAACAGACCCGAAATGAGTAGAAATAATACCCGATGCATGAAATGATCTCGAAACATGGATTTCAATGCATAAAATGACCTCTGACTATACCATACATGCATAATTGATACATGACATGAAAAATCAGAAGCAAGTAAACCCCAAAACTCACATTTTCTGTACAAAAACATGGTAGAAACAGCAATCACAAGTAGAGCTAAAATGGCATACAAAAATGGCTCCAAAGGAGGTCATGAAGCAAGTGAGTAGATAAAAGCCCAAAGGAAAAATACCCTTCTACAACACTGAAGAGGACTAAAAATATGAACATTTACATAGATGACAAGCCTCAAATCAGTATGCAAACATGCTCAAAATGCAATGCAAGAAATAGGCTAACAAAAGGCTATAACTTTGAGGTATACAAAGCATTCGCCAAACAGCGAAAAGATCTTTAATAGAGATATTCCAAGAAGGTCAAAATATGGCCATTTTCGAGAAAGTTCTGATGATGGCCTAAAAGCAAGCAAAGACAGGCCAACAAAGCATGCAAAAATGGGGGCAAAGAGGGTATAATGGTAAGCACGACATGGAGGCTCCCAAAAGTTGTGGTCCCTTCTACAATGTTGTAGAGGGACTCAAAATAAGCCTACTAACATTTCATGACACACTCCAAAACAATTTACATATAGGCCAAACAAATCATGCAAATTTACGGTAAATAGGAGGATTATGAAGTAAGTGCAAGATAGGGGGCCCAAAGGGTTGAGCCCTTCAGCCTTTCAATGTTGAAGAGGGCTCAAAATAGGCCTTACAGTTTACATTATTCTCGAAAACAGATCATACATAGGCTAGAAATTTCAGGCAAAATAATGGCATACAAGATGGTATTGAAGTAAGTACCAAATGGAGGGCTCAAACAGGGTTGAGCCCTTGAACAAACATGAAGAATGGCTCAAGAGAGGCCTAGTTTCAGTTAGAGTCGGAGCCCAAAACAGTAAAAAATAGGCCTAATAGATGAGGCAAAAATGCTACAAAAGAGGAAATAGCAACTTACCCTTGAAGACCACTTCTTTTCTACCTCTTGGCTTGAGATGTTGCTTCTAAGCCTCTGAAAGCTCCCTTGCTGCTGGAAATGGAGTGGTGGTGGTGGTGCTTGGTGGTGATGAAGAAATGGCCAAGGATTTGAGGGTTTGAACTTGGAAGTGTAGAGAGAGGGATGTTTTAGGTGGCTCCCAAGATTTGCTTTTTGTTCTAACCCTAAGCCATATGAGATATAAGGCCTATATATGTCAAAATAAGAGCTTTTGGTCGAAATATCCCAATTGAAAATCTACTACACGGTATTGATAAATATCATCCAAAATTTGAGTTCAGGCACTTTTGGCGATCGACAATCTTTGTGCCGGTCGGATAAATAGAGTGCCGATGGGTGGCTAATATGGTCAAAAGTGCGGTTGAAGTTCAAATTGAATCCCGGAAGTTGAAAGCTTTCAATGGCGCAAACCTTGCATTAAAATTCCTCTGTGGAAAAAGTTATGCCCTTTTTGGTGAAGCTTGGCGCCTGATTCGATCAACGGATGATCCTATTTCAACCAACCATATCTCCCCACCCGGACTTTGATTTGAGAGATTCTTGAGTGCAAAATGAAGCCCCAGAAGTATTCTTTTCAACGATGGTGGCCTCATAGCTCAACTCCAAGTGTATAGACAGATGAGCTTGTTTTAGCGATGGCCGCTCGTATTTCTCCTACACGGGTTCATACTGAACTTCTCCCCAACTAGTTTTCTCCCCTCTTCTCCTCTTTCTTCAACTTCAAACCCCTAAGTAAGGTGTTTTGAAATATTTTCAAAATTTCATCTCTCTTTCATTCATCTCCTTTTGTCCTTGCCGGTTTCTACCCCGAAAACATTCCGAAATCGGCGTCCCGGAACTATCATGTAGGAATTTATTTCAAAATGTTTTGAAAGAGGGTTTTAAGGTATAAAACCATCAAAAAATAATTTTGGTCCACAATGGGGTATGAAGTTGAGATTTGCCTCTCTCCTTAGCCCGAACTTGTGCTTTGCACACCTTTCTCCGACAAGTAAACCATCGAGTGCCCAAGTCTTAAGGCGGTCAAAAATGGGGTGTCTCTGTTGCCCTCTTTGAGAACTAGAAAGTCACAACAATGGCGGAGTGAATGTCAAAGCCCAGACGACCCATTTTTGACAAGGCGAAGACTTGGACAAACAAATCTGAGATGAATAAATGGTTGTCTGCAGCCCTTGGTACGCCTCGTATCCCTTTGCAAGGAATCAAGCCGGCGTAGTGGGGGGGATGCAAAGGATATGCAGGAAAACTTTGATAGTGGACTTATCGCTCTGTGGCCGGTTTGAAAATTGGACTTACTCGCTCTGTAGCCGGTTTTGAACAATACGATTTATGCAAAAACACAGTGTGCCTTTTGAAGACATGTGATCAAGTGAGTGCACAAAACAATGCTAAGGAGATGCACAAAATAAGTGCGAAGGTTAGAATACTGAAAAAAGCGGTCCTGGAACAAGATGCACAAAAAAGCGCGATGTGGCATAGATGCTGGCGGTGTGATCGCATAAAATAAGCGAATGAAATGTCATGCACTAACAAGTGTAGGTAAGGTGCGCAAGATAGCGCGATAAAATGCCGCGATGCAATGCAAGTAAAATGCACAAAATAGTCGATGCACACAAAATAAGCGCGAATGAAACAATGTAATGCACAAATGGGTGCTTTATAGATCAAAGCGGTAAATTGCATGAAACGGTCGATGCTAAACAGCGAATGTAATGGAATGCACAAAGAGTCTTGATGTGACCGAGATATAGCATGTAAATGCACTAAGATAGTCGATCGCAAGAAAGCGCGAGTGTAACGCACAAGATAGTGCGATGGAGGTCGCAAGAATAAGCGTGATGATGCGATGCACAAAATGGTGTGATTGGGGTGCAAGGCAGGCGCGATGCGCCAAAATAAGCGCGAATCGAATGGATGCAAAGCAAGTAATGCACAAAATAGTCGATCGCAAAATAAGCGCGAATGATGAATTGCACAAAACAGTGTGATGCACAAAATAGCGAATGAAATGCAATGCACTAATAAGTGCGATTAAAAATGGGGCGATTTGAAATGCAAGATAGTCGCGGGCAAATGTAATGCACAAAATAGTGCAATCGCATAAAATAAGCGAATAAGCGCCAGAAATGTAATGCACAAAAAGGTCGATCGCACAATAGCGGTGCTTCTTGCGAATGAAATGTGATGCACAAGGCGGTGCGAATGCACGATAGTCGCGTTAGTTAACGCCAAAGATAGCGCGAATAAAATGTAATGCACAAAATAGAGCGAGTGAGATACAATGCACAAGAAAGCGCGATAAATGCATGTTCTGCAAGTGAGGAAGAATGCATTTTCTATGCAAAAGATCTGAGCATTTTCTATGCAATATTGAAAGCAAAGCATATTCGATATCGAATAAGCATATTCTATGCATGAATCATAACGATGCGCTGTACACATGCAACAAGCAGTATATGAAAGTTCATATTCTATGCAATAGAGGAGCATCAAACATGTACTCAGTTTCCTCGATTTACCTCTTAGAGGGTTTTGCAACATACTCGTTCAAAAGGGATACATTCTGCTATATTGGCAAGAGATAACATCCGCATGTGAAACCCTCGGATGTTGCTTGAATTGCCATTACGACTTGAAGCGAGGCTTACACTTGAGGTAGAGGCACGCTCATTCTTGAACGTTGACAAGGTCTCAAGAGGTACATCCGAGTACAATCCGGAATTTGTCAGGTGAAACACACTCGTGATGCTTCAAAATTTTCCTTTTTCTTTAGCTTTGCAATCTGGAACCCACATAGCTTCAGATAGGTCCTTGTTTTACTTGTTCACACTATCCGGCTGGGCCTCGCAGTTTTATGAAAGAACAAATCTTGTTTTGCACAAATGTGGAGAATGGCACAACACTCGAAAGCACAAAACGATTTTATTTTGAAATCGAAATTGAAAAATGATTTCTCAATTGGGTATTGAGTCTACGACTGGACACAGCGCATCATGACTCAACAAAGGTAAACAACCTAAACACATCGAGACACACTCGGAACGACTCAAAACAAGAATCGAGACAAACAAAATAAACGACGCGACACACAGACATGTTACGAGCCATAAAAGAGCTGACGAGAGACCTTGCACAAGGAGTCAGTTTCTTCAGGTATTGTTTCCCACCCTTTCTCATTTGTGATTCTCACATCACTTTGGCATTCAATCTCTGTTTTTCTGGAAAAGCCCTTTTCTCACTTTTTCTCTCAACGCACATCTCTCTATTCTTCAATCTCTCATTTTTTTATCCCTCCCCGGGTGGTTGGTGGATAAACAGAAGTTGTGGACTCTTGCCCCTAGCATTGACTAGATTCTTTTTCTTCTGCACACATGCTGAACTTTCCCACAGGGGTTATCTTAACTGGATGTGCAAAAGTCTGCAATTGACATCGGTTAATGATGCTCTACGGGGAGTTTGGACGTGATTAGATCTGTCTAGATGAGGAAGTGGAATATCTTGATCCATTCCAATGTGCTTGTGACTTGACTTGATACCTTGTTGCTTGGAGGATGAAAAGAGCTTTCACCCTTTGTTGTTAGCTTCGGTTGTGCCCTCTTCCGCAAGTATCTTTGGCGTTGTAGGGAAAAAGACAGGAAGCCCTGACTCAACTGTGCCCTCTAGTTCATCATTTTGACCATTTTTGTTTTGGTTTTCTACTAAAACAATTTGACCAATATGAGAGTTAGATTAACATGCTTGTTCGATTTTGATTTGAAATCATGCAAGTCGCTATGAGCATCAAAAATTTTCCTTTTTGGGTCCAAGAAACGGTCCAGCTTTTGAAAATGGAATAATTTTCGAGAAAATTAGTCAACCTCAAGAAAATTCTCAAAACTATTTTTGCAAACGGCCAATGTTTAAACAAGCCGGAACCTACTCTTGAGATGCACAACCTCGGACCCAAAGCAATGGAAAATTGCCCCTTGTCCGAAGGACTACATGGCAACGGAAAGTTGCCCTTGTTTGAAAATGACACTGGGCGTTTTGAATGGCAACGGAAAGTTGCCCCTTGTGTGAATGATGTCGCAAAGCATTGTAGTCATCCTCGAGCGATGATTACAACTAACTCCGGATACAGAGAAGGCAAAGATGATCAAAACCATCACATGGACATAGTCGAATTTGAATTGTTTTACGGCTGGACTTCAGAATGAAGTTGCCTACGTATCCCAAAGATGGGAATCAAGCCTTACGTAGTTCGGGGTTAAGGTACACTCGGTATTTAACCTCCTTTTATGCTCTAACTTTTGCCATACCAAGCAGGTTGGGTTTTCAACCTTGCGAGCTTTATTCTTCTTTCTTTTTTCTTTTTTCTTTTCTTTTCATTCCTTTTTTCTTCTTTTTTTTTTTGCATTTTTTTTCTTCTTTTTTTACATTTTTGTATCTTTATTTTTTTTTTCTTTTTTCATTCTTTTCTTTGCTCTAACTTTTGCCCGGTCGCCTTCCGGGTTTCGCCCAAATGAGCCTCTCAAAAGGTAAAGTGTAACTTTGTCCATGCCAAATGGTTTTGAGATTGAAGCCATCCAATCTAGAGAATGTTGATTTGCAAGAGGATCCATCTTTGACTCTTCGAGCAGATCGGATATTTTGCCCCTAGTTCGAGGGTGCTGATCTAGCTTTGCAAGCTTCTTGATCATTCGACTTTCTTTTTCGCCCCTAGTTTGAGGGTCGCTCGAATCCGCCACACACCTTACATTGGATTGACCTTGAACATTCTAAATCCCAGTTCAAGGTTTGAAAGCAAGGGGTCGAGTCTCGAGGCTGAGAGCGATCCTAGGCTGCACAATCTCAAGAGCGATTCCACACAGGTCTTCGCAGGACCGCGCAAGAAACATTTTTTGATAGTTTTAAGAAAGCGACAAATCGCCACAAGCAGAAGATAGTGTGGAACCACCGATCGAACCAGATCCTTCTCAAGACTACATTAACAAGCATGATTTCATTCATTAAGGGCTTAGCACGCCTTTCTTTCTCTCAATTGATCAATTTTGCAAAACCCAAGGAATTCCTTCCTCTTTGTTTTTACCACGTTGTTCAAAAAGTTTTGAAAACTTAGGTCGATGCAATGAATTCAAGGCACAGAAAAGACATAGCTTTTAGTCAAATACTGCCATCTCATTTGGAATTTTTGGTACAACTGGCACCCGGCAGAAGCAAACACAAGAGTGTGAAAATCATCGCTGTTTCATTCAAGATCTGCTGGCACAACTGCCTCGCGTAAAACAGACTCAAAAGAAAGCAAAAGACAAACACAAAACAAGATAGTGATGTCCGAGGTAACATTCTAATCACCGACTTAACAAAACAGATCGACTCGATACAACAAGACAGACTGAAATAAAAGATCGACTCAAAATAAGGAGACAGACTCAAAGAACACAACAAACCTGACCCAATACCCAAGTCGAAAAGCAAAATTAACAAAGATTTGTACATCGCTCAAAACAAAGGCATGCCGCCCACCACATCCGAAGTAAATCAACGCCGCCCGCAGGTGGTTCACCTCCTGATCACATCACATTATCCCCCACAAGTTCATTGATCAGGTGCCGATAGACTTTGCTGAGTTGGTGCGACGATGACCTTATTGTCAATCAGATCTTGTATTTCGTGGGGAAGACGGAAACACTTATTAGTGACATGGCCAACTTGTTGATGGAAGGCACAATACTTGGTCGGATCATGGGAGGGAGGAAGTTTATCTGGCAGTGGTCGCGGCTCCAGGGGTTTCAAGTACCCCTTTTTAATCAGGACCCTCAAGGCCGCTGATAGAGACATGTACAGTGGTGCGAACACCCTCTGGCCTCGAGGTGGGTATTTTGAGGTTTGTGGCTTTTTGTTGGATGAACCGGCAAAGGGATTGACAGGTGCTGACTGGGTTTGCTGGTCTCTTCCAAGAACGGGACTAGAGTTGAAAGGAACATTCCTGGTACAAAGCCGCTTCTCCCGGCTTGCCCCTTGATTCAAACTGCCCCCAACTTGATTGGCGAAAGTGTCATCCACAAACAAGAATAATCACAAGGACTTGTTTTTGTTCAAATCCTTCACTTTCAAAGCCTCAATATCCCACCGAAGGTGTTCATGGGACCAATGCTCGCCTACCTTGTTCTACCACTGCTTCCATTTTGCCAAGGATTGGCCTTCTTCCAATGCAACTGTCCCAAGGTTGGGGAGCCTTAGACATGAACTCCCCTGCACGTGATGGTCGATGATGGAGCCAAAACCCCAAAGGCTAGATTCGCCACGCTTCTCTCAAGATCTTCAATCATCCTCATCACCGGCGTAGTGGGCTCATGGGTTTGAGATGATCGGGATTCGTGCATCCATCATGCATAAGTCCGTGCTTTCGAATGAACACCGCAGTTTGGGCAGATGGGTCGGGTGATGTATATGTTGGGGTCGTAAGGACGCCAATGTGGGATTAGATTGAGATGTGGATGAGGTATTCGGTCATTGGGGTCCAAGGTGGAGTTATCATTTGGTTGTCAATGAGATTTTGGATCTCATGACGGCTAGCAACGGTCGGTGCCATGATCGCTACCGATGGTACATACAAGATTTCTGGAAGGGTTATGTCCGGCCGGGAGTGGGTCAGAAGAGGTTGAGGATCGAGGGGTTTGAGATGCCCTCTTTCCATCAAGACTTTAGTGCGCTAGTCAAGCTCATATAGAGGGGGTGAAAGTTCTCTCGAGTTCTGGCCGGGCCGGCCGCTTGTAGGCTTGGCTTGGCAAAAGGGTCGGTTGTGGCTAATCAGATTGATTTCGTGGGTTTGGGAATAGCTACCACGAGATTGGTATTCCCGAAATCACCCTCCTTGTCTGCTCACTTGTTCTCGAATGATCCCACTGCTGAACGCTGCTCGACCGAACCCCAACCATGCAAACTCTTGAAAGTGAATAGCGGAGCGACTATCAACTTTTGCAACATATCATGCTCGAGGTTTCGCACCATCATCTCAGATTTGATCCTCTCCGAAGGGCGACGATCCGCATCTGGCCGCTTTTGTTTCCACCGCAACAAATTCCACAAAAGGCTCTTTGGGTTCTCGCGGTTGCTTCAAGCTCTTGGATGGTCATTTCAACTCGGGTGTTGTACTAATATCGACGACAAAGGCCTCACCAGCTTCTTCCCGCTTTTGTTTCACTTTATCTTCCAACTTAGCGCACAAGTGGTCGCTACACCCGACAGGGTTCTTCCATACAGAGAGAGTTTCTGTGGCTTAGTCAGACCCATCGGCTTCAGGACATCCAAGAAAAGTCAGATATGTACCATTGGATCTCCAGACCCATCGAAACGGTCAATATATGGCATTTTGAATCTGTCTGGGAGCCGCACGGCAGACTCAGTGTGCCCATCCTCAATGTCGGGAATAGAGTTAAGGCCTTGTGCCTTTTTGAATTGCTTCTCAAGGCTCGCAATTCGCCGCAATGGATTGAACTCATCAACATGAAAGGGTTGAAACCTCTCAATAGGTCGCACTGGGCCCGACAACTCGAGCTGAGCCAACCCTTCTTGGGATTCAAACCTCAGAAATCTTCAATCAAGGAAGTGGATCAAAGTTCGCCGGGGTCCCGGCCGATGCGAGGCAGATGTTCAGATGGGCGCTGCTTCAATACGGCCTCACCGCATGGCGCTTCCTCGATGAACGCCGCTTATCACGGCCACAAATTCTTTCCGAACCCCGGCTATCACTTGCCGATGATGTGATCGGTGATCGCTTGATCGATGAACCGGTGAGCCCTAACTGCCTTTTTGCCTTTGCCTCGAAGAACACGGTTGCCCTTGAATTGAATTTCGACTTAACAAAGTCTATCAAGACTAGTCCAATGTACCCGGGATAGTGGAGCCTTCAAGTTATGATTCCAGGACTACCTAGCAAAAGAGAAAACCGATAAAGATCTCAAATCAATTTCACCGAATGGATATGAGCAAAGTCAACGATCAGATTCTATTATCGATCATCGTTTCAAATCATCGCCCCAAATCAACTGATACCCGCAGATATAACCGATTCTCAAAATATCGATATCGGTGCCCGCAGTCGATACCTGCATTTGCAAACCGTATATGCATTCCCCGAGAGATACACTCTAAAAGCACATAGCAAGTAAATGAGAGCCAATACACCCCTATGTTAGTAGGGTTTCGCCCTATTTTTGTCAGAGCTAGGGTTTCACTACGCACGCAGCTGTTTCTAACAACCTATCATCGAGTAAGCAACCTGTCCTAGTTTGAAATGGTCACTATGGATCCGAATATGCACTCAGGGTCGAATGGTCAAAAGGGTGCCCCAAGAAACCGGGTTTGTGTTCCCATATGTCAGAGCTCATAACCGTTAGCCTTATGGTCATGCCTTGACAAGACAAGCCTCCGAAGAAACCGCTTCAGAATAGCAGATGGCAAACACGGTGTCCTAGGCGCACTAATGCACATGCAATGCAAAGAAACACATAAGTGTAGTCAAAACAGATATCACGAAGTTTGAGGTTTCGTTTTCTAAAATCCCCAAAGAAGTCGCCAGAGACGCGCTCAACGCCTTGAGGGTTAAGTCCCGTTCGTTTGCTATGGGCAGTCACTACGCTGACTCGATTTGTGTTGTTCTAATCTTGAACCAAAGAGTCCAACCGCAAGAAATCGCTTTTGAAGAAAAATAGATTTTGAAAAGTAGTGCCAAACATGGATCGCTTTGCCAGACATGAGTCGCCACCCAAATATTTAAAATGGGAAATTTAGGAAACCCCGACTCGTGCGTCAAGGCCACACGGTCCGGCTATCACCAAAGTGGTCTTGGCTCGGGAGCTTGGGTAATGACGGAAGGTCGTTTATGAGCATTCGCCTTTCGCCGTCAAGACCGCCTCTACTAACCGTGATATCCGCTTTTGAAAACATTACATGCTCTTATTCCAATTATTAGCCTAGAATTACTATGTTATGAACGCAAAGAAACAAGTATAGACTAGATTGCCTAATTTGGAAATAAACATTGCATATCCGCTGGTTTTGAAAATGTTTTGAATTTGCTACTCGCAAGTAGGCTAAAACACGGATTTCAACGAGTTTTTCCAACTCAAGCAATCCAACCTCCACCCACAGTGCATTCAAACAGCTTTATATCACATAAGCAATTAGTCGCATGGCAAGCATACCATGTTAACATTCACACGCATGCGATATGCTAAAGCATAAATACTTACATCGTGACTGTACAAAACAGAAACTAGTTAGCAAACATGCATGGACCTAGTTCATGTTAAATGGCTAATGCAACACAGGGATATAATTCAGACAAAGCTCGGCTTAACCCTAAGCATGGCATGTGAAATGCAAATAACTATCACGTGATTCAATTTGGAATTGAAAAATTGCAATGCGCTTTGCATGATGTACCGAGTCTGCATGTAAACAAATGCATGGATGCACGCATGCATTGCATAAGGTATGCTAAGAATAAACGTGTGCCCTAATCTACCATCATAAGCGTAAATAAAAGGAGAAAGAAATGGTGGTTGGAAGACATGCACACACCCACTAACAACACATTTATTACAACAGACGGTTACCTCGCCGGAGGGACCAAAAGAATAAATACAAATTAATTAATCTACGCTAGTTTAATTAAATATTGTACATAATTAATTAAATTAACAAATTAATTGAATCTAATTCTATCGTAACAAGAAAGGGTTTTGCCTCGCCGGATGAAGCCAATACATGCATGTGCTGAACGGGTCTCGCTTCTTGACCAGAACGTAATCGCCATGCCTAGCCGGCTCGCCTGCTTTTTACTACCCTTTCCAAAAAAAATGCCAAAGCACCTGTTGCCCTACCAAGAACACCTCACAGTAACTGCAGAACTCATGCGAAAGAGAGAGGGCAAAACTTGCATGGCAACCAATCACAAGCAAATGGCGCACCAAACACATTCCTTATCATGCAGCCATGACTAAATGAGCATGCGCCCTCGATTCTCGGCCACCAATCGCGATTTCCATGCATGATGGCTGAAAGAGTCAAGTGTGCATTTTAATATCAAATGTAATGCACGTAATACTAAACATGGGCTAAGCGACCCAACCTCAATCATGGTTGATCAAGAGGCAAGGTAATGCACAACAATGCACATGCAACTCTAAGCATGCAAGCTAACCTACAAACATGCAATGCAGTAATACATGGCATACACAACGCTAATAACATAACATGCACAATGCGTTGAAACATGGCCATACAATAATGCAACATGGACTTACACCAACACAAGTGGCCTTCTCGCCACACTCACATAGGAGGCTATCGGTAAAAGTGAAGTGCCTCAAATGAGGCAATGCACAAGACACGGGCATAAAAACCGAGGCAATGGCATACTTGGCACGCAATGATGTTAAAATGAGGTACCTTTAAATGGGTGCACACGGGTATGCAAAACCGGTGCTATGCGATACAATGCATGGACTAAAAATGAGATGTCTCAAATACGTACACGGGCACGCAAATCGAAAGGCGGCGGCATGGGTACAATGCAATGATGCAAAATGAGGTACTCGAATACGTAATACCTGCACAAACCGAGAAGTATGGCATACACAATGTGAGCGGACTAAAAAAAAAAAATGTGAGATGTCTCAACACGTGTACACTCCGCAACCGAGGCGATGCACAATGCAATGAGGCAAAAATGATATATGACGTAAATGGACTTAGTACTTAACATGAGTGAGCTCTCAGCCACACTCACATTAAAAAGAGTCCGAGCGGCTGCATGAAAAAATGAGGTGCTCAAATGCATGCACACGGCACGTAAAACCGAGGCAATGACATAAAGGCATGAAATGACATAGAAAGTGATATGCAAACATGCCAATGGAATTTCAGCACTAAATATGGGGAAAACAAAGTTCCCAAAAAATGGCGGGAAATGACACCAAATGACATGCGAGAATGGTCCTCTGAAATGCATAATATTAGGCACTCCTAAATGTTCCTATAGCTATGCAATGCATGCACAATTGGTGGACATGACATGCAAAAACAGAAGATAAGAAGTCCCTAAACTAGCATTTTTTCAAGTACAAAGCATGGCCAAACAACAAATCATAAGGTATGGGAAAAACAATGGCATGCAAAAATGGGGGGGTGAGGAGGAAATAAATGAAGCAAGTGGTATACGCAATGCTCAAACTGAAAAATACAGTTTCTACAACATTTAAGAGGGACAAAAAATATGAACATTTACAGCTTATGAAAAAAACCCCAACTCAAAACAGTATGTAGATATGCTCAACATGCATGCAAAATATGAAACCAAAAGAGGGCTATAAAAGAGGTACACCAAGCATTCACCAAACAGCCTTGGAATCCTTAACAAAATATGACAAGAAGGACAAAATGTGACTCTTTTCCAGACCTCGGATCATGGTCAAAAACAGAGCAAAATAGGCCTAACAAAGCAGCGCAAAATGAGGGGTCCAAAGAGGGTATAATGACAAATATAACATGGAGACCCCCAATGAAGTTGGATCTCTTCTACAATGTTGTAGAGGGACATAAAATAAGCCTACTCTAAGTTCAAGTACATGCTCCAAAACAGATCGTGACAAAGAGGCTAAAAACAAATCATGCAAATTTACGATAAATATGAGTAGATTATGAAACAAGTGCATGATAGAGAGGTTAGAATAGGGTTGAGCCCTTCTTCAATGTTGAAGAGGCTCAAAACAGGCCCACCACAGTTTATATTAGGCTCAGAAATAGATCACACATGAGCTAGAAAAAGCATGCAAGATATTGACATACAAAAATGATATTGAAGCAAGTACATCATAGAGTGGCTCAAACAGGGTTGAGCCCTTAAAACAAAACATGTAGAATAGCTTCAAAAAGAAGGCCCCTTTCAGTTAAAGCCACGTAGTCTAAAACAGTGGAGAAAGTAGGTAGAGGAATGCAGTGCAAAAAAGTGCCAAAAGAGGAAAATGATTCACCCTAAGACCATCTTGTTACGCTTGTTGGTTTGAGGCAGCACCTTGGCCTCTCAAAAACCGCCTCCAAGGTGCAAAAGGTGGATGGGAGAAAGTGGTGGTGGTGCTATGGATTGGTGAAGAAATGGCCAAGATGATTTGGAGAGGTTTAGAGTAGAGAGAGAGAGAACCCAGAGGAGAAGCCCCAAAAACTTTTTTTTGTTCCCTAACTTCCCCACATATGGAGATAAGCAAGGCTCCATATATATCAAAATAAGAGCTTTTGGTCGAAAATCCCAATTGAAAATATCTTCCACAAAGTTGTATTGATATAATATCCTGGCCAAAAAATCCTGAAGTTTTGGGGCATTTTTGGCCGGGCCGCAATATTTTGAAGCCGATCTGGATAAATGGATGGCCGGTAGGCAGCTTGGTGGCGCGTCAAAAAGTGCCGGTGAAAAGTCCAGATTGAAGCCCTCGAAGGTTAGCTTTTTCCAATGGCGGCAAAACCTTTGCATTAAAATTCCTCCTGTAGAAAAAGTTATGCCAGTTTCGCCAGAAGCCGCTGCAGATTCGGGTCCAACCGACTTAGAACGAACCATATCTCCTCCCCTGATTTGGACTTAGAGATCTCTGAGTGAAAAAATGAAGCCCCGGAAGTAAGGTTTCCAAACGGTAGGTGGCCCTAGGGTTTTAATTCCTCTTGTGGCCAAAGAGTTACGCCTGCTTTTGGGAACCGCGCGAGACTTTTCTTCCTTCCCTGACCACGCCCGTAACCATCTCCCAAACTAGTTTTCTCCCTCTTCTCCTTCAACTTCAAAACCCCTAAGTAAGCAGTAAGTTTTGAAAGATTTTTTCAAAGATTTCATCTCTCTTTCATTCATTCCCTTTGTCCTTGCTCGGTTTATGGAAGAGCAAACATTTACCTAAATGCTAATCACGAACATCGTGGGAATTTATTTTAACATCGTAAAGTAAGGTATAAAAAACCATCAAAAAATAATTTTGGTCCACCAATGGGGTATGAAGTTGAGATTTTCTCTCTCTCCTTGCCGGTTAAAATGAACCTGCAGAACGATTAACCTTTCTCCAACAAGTAAAATTATCATCGTAGTCAAGTCTGGAGAGGGCGGTCAAAAAATGGGTGTTCTGAAGTAATAGTTACGATGCCAGTCATACCGGCGAAAAGTCAACTGCGACAAAATGAAGGCGACGCTACAACATACCGCGAGTGATAAATCAGACAAAACAAAGGCGGTACGCGGCAAAAATAGCGAGTGATAAATCGCCGCCCTCACAAAATAGTGCGACCCGATGTTAACGCCATGAAAGGGGATAACGCAAAAATAAAAGTGCAACCTCGCCAGAAAATACCGCAAGGAGTAAATCGGCACAAAATAAAGTGCGACGCGTAAAGAAATAGCGCCGAGGTCATAATCGCACAAAAATAAAGGCGACGCGCAAAATAGCGAAAGTGATAAACCCGGCACAAAATAATAGTGCGACGCGCAAAATAGCGCCGAGTGATAAATCTGCGAAAATAGTGCGACGCGCGAAAATAGCGCGTGCAGGATCAACCGCACAAATAGTACCGACGCGTTAGCAAAATAGCGCGCGGTGTCAAATTGCGACAAAATAGTAAGGCGACGCAAAAATAGCGCGAAAATTGTCAATCGCCGCAAAAACAAAGGCGACGCGCAAAATAGCGCCAGTGTCAACTGTGACAAAACAAAGGCGACGCTACAAAATAGCGATCGAGGTAGGCGTAAATCGCGACAAAACAGTGCGACGATTAAAATAGCAGCATAGTGATAAATCGCGACAAAATAGTGCGACGCGGTAAATAGCGCAAATAAGGTGATAACCGCGACAATCGCAAAGTGCGCGACGCGCAAGAAAATAGCGCGAGTGATAAATCGCGACGCCAAAGGCGCGACGCGCAAGAAATAACCGACGTGAGTGTCAATCGGTGACAAAACAAGTGCGAAGCGCCAGCACTGTGAGGGTCAATCGCGACAAAACAGGCAACGCCGCAACAGCTATATGAAGGGCCAACTACACAAAACATAGCTGGCGACGCCGCTAAAATAGCGCGAAAAGTCAATCGTGACATAAATAAAGGCGACGCGCAAAGTAGCGCGTAGTGACAAATCGCGACAAAATAGTGCGCGACGCAGAAATAGCGCGAATGCCACCGCACAAAAATGCGCGACGCGAAAAATAGCGCTGCTGGTGACAACTCGCAATAAAGTGGCGACGCCGCAAAATAGCGCTGAAAGTGATAAACGCACAAACAAAGTGGCGCGACCGCCAAAAATAGCGCGCTGAAAGCCAATCGTGACAAATAAAGGCGGATGCCGCGAAAAATAAGCGCTGAAAATAATTTCGTAATAAAACGCTGGCGACGCTGCGAAAACAAATACGAGTGATAACCCACTTAATAGTGCGCGACGCGGCAAAATAGTTAACCGAGTGATAAATCAGACAAATACAAAGGCGACGCCTAAAAATAGCCTTCCCGAGTGTCAATCGCACAAAATAAAGGCGCACGCCGCAAAAAATAGCGCGAGTGATGCGTCGTGACTGCATTAACAAAGTGCGACGCGAAGACAATAGCTGGCAGGAGTGATAAATCGCGACAAAAATAAAGCGGCGACGCCGCAAAATAGCGCGAGGATAAACCGCAGACAAAACAAGGCGACGCCGCAAAATAGCGCGAAAGTGTCAATCGCGTAAAAATCAAAGTGCGACGCCAAAATAGCGCGAAAGTGATAAATCGCACAAAAGGCGCGACGAGAAAATAGCGTGAGTGTCAATCGTACAAAAATAAAGTGCGACGCGCAAAATAGCGCAAGCGATAAATCGCAGTAATCAAAGGCGACGCGCAAAATAGCGAAAAGTCAATCGCAGAAAAAATAGTGCGACGCTGCCAAAAATAGCGAGTGATAAATCACAAGAAAGAAGCGTAATAATTTAAATTAGCGTGAGTGTCAATCGCACGTACAGTGCGCATCAAAATAGCACGAAAAGCAATCGCACAAAATAGTGCGACGCACAAAATAGTAATGCATCGGTGAAATCGAATAAAACAGTTAAGGACAAGTAAAATAGCGAGGGGTGATTCTTGCACAAAAAACAAAGGCGAGGCTCAAAATAGCGCGAGGGATAAATCAGAAAACAGAAAGTGAGACGCCAAAATAGCGTGAAAGCGAGTAACCGCCTAAAGAGTGCTACGCGCGTAAAATAGTGAGTGTCAACTCCACAACAAAGGCGGGTTAAAATAGCGAGTGATAAACTATGTATTATGCGCGACGCGTTAAAAATAGCGAGCGTTTGCAACCGAATAAAGACGCGACGCAAAATAGCTGCGTCAACTCGCATGCCAGCGGCGACGGCCAAATAGCGCCGAAAGTGATAAATCAAGACAAAAAACAAGAGCGCCGCTAAAAATAATACGATTGTCAACGCGCATAAAAGTCAGCGCGACGCCAAGCAAACAGCGCCGAGCGTCAATCGCACAACAAAGGCGACGCGCGAAAATAGCGCGCCAAAAGCGGAGTAAGCCACCTGTAATAAAATAAAGGCGACAAACAGAAACAAATAAGGAGATAAATCAGACGAAGAAGCGACGTGCAAAATAAAGCAACGAAAAGATAACCGCGACAAAACAAAGGCGACGCCCAAAATAAATGAAAGTGTCAACCGCAAAACAGCAAGCGACGCCGCAAAAATAGCCGCCGAGTGATAAATCAGACAAATAAAAGCAACGCAAAATAGCGTGAGTGTCAATCGCACAAAAATGAAGGCGACGCCGCTAAAATAGCGCAAGTGATAAATCGCAAAAATCGCCATGACGCCGCAAAAATAGCGCGAAAAGTCAATCGCGAAAAAAAATAGTGTGCGACGCGAAAATAGCGCCGAGGATAAATCGCCAGAAAAGCCAGCGCGACACGCAAATTAGCGGAGTGTCAATCGCACAAAAATAGTGCGACTGCGAAATAGCACGCAGCTAACTGCACAAAGGCGCGACGACAAAATAGTACCACCGCAGAAACCGGAATAAAAACAAGGCGACAAGAAATAGCGCGAAAGGTGATCTCGCACAAAACAAAGGCGAGGCTCAAATAAATAGCGCCAGGGATAAACCGCGACAACGAGTGAGATTTCAAAATAGCGTAGCCGTATAAAATCGCCTACAAAAGAAAGTGCCACGCGCAAAATAGTGCGCAGTGTCAACCCACAACAAGGCGAAGCGCAAAATAGCGCCGAGTGATAAATCGCATTAAAAAATAGTGCGACGCGCAAAATAGCGGCGTCAATCATCGCGACAAAGATCGCGACGCCGCAAAATAGCGTAGTGTCAATCGCACAAACAAAGGCGACGGGCCGTAAAATAGCGCGAAAGTGATAAATCGCATAAAAGAAGCGCCGCCAAAATAGCGCTGACAACAATCGTGACAAATAAAGGCGATGCGCAGTAAAGCGAGTGATAAATCGCATGTGGCTAGTGCGACGCGAAATACGCGAATCACAATCGCACAAACAAAGGCTACGCGCGAAAATACCAGAGTTCAATCGCACAAAATCGCGCGACACGGAAGATAGCGCGGTGATAAATCGCAAAATAGCGCGACGCGCAAAATAACAGCCCGGAGTGTCAACCGCAGACAAAATGCTGCAGCCAGCAAAGAAGCGAAAGGATAAATCGCATAAAATAGCGCGAAAAGCCAATCGCGACAAACAAGGCGACGCTGCTAAAATAGCGCGAGTGACAAATTGCACAAAATAGTGCGACGCCCAAAATAGTGCGGATGTCAATCATAAAAAAACAAAGGCGGTTGCAAAATAGCGTGAGTGTCAATCGCGACAAACAAAGGCGACGCGCAAAATAGCCCGGAGTAATAACCGCGCAAAATGGGCGGCTACCGTGGCCAGCGCCGCCGTGAAAAGTCAATCGCACAAAATAAAGGCGACGCCGCAAAATAGCGCGAGGATAAATTGCATGTACCAAAGTGACGGGCAAAATAGCGCGAAAAGTCAATCACAAAATGTGCCAAGCGACGCCAAAATAGCGCAGATAAAAATATACAAAAATAGCGACGCGCAAAATAGCGAGAGTGATAAACGCATAATACAAGTGCCGCGCAAAAATAGCGCGAGGTTAACCGTACAAAAAATAAAGCGACGAAAGGAGCGTGAGGTTAATCAGATGTCAAAGGCGAAGCAAAATGAGTAATAAATCGCATAAAACAAAGGCGGGCACAAAATAGCGTGAGTGTCAATCAAGACAAAATAAAGGCGACGCGCGAAAATAGCGCGAAAGATAAAACCGCACAAGCCAGTGCGCGCGACGCGAAAAGAGCGCGAAAGTGATAAACTGCACGAAGTGTGCGACGCTGCAAAAATAGCGCGAGTGTCAATCGCAGAAAATCAGGCGACGCCAAGAAAATGAATATGAGTGATAAATTGCACTGCAATAAAGGCGATAAGCGCAAAATATCACAGTGGGCCACAATCGCATTAAAACAAGGCGACGCTAAAATAGCGCGCGCGAGTGATAAAATACACAAAATAGTGCGACGGAAAAATTGCGCTGAAAGTGATAAATCAGACAATATTAAAGGCGTTTAAAAATAGCGCGAAAGTGATAAATAAAGACAAAAATAAGGCGACAAGAAATAGCGCGAAGAAGTCAATCAGATGAAAACAAAGGTTACGCCGTTAGGGTTGAATGTGAAAGTGTCAATCGTGACAAAAACAAAGGTGACACGAACAGCGCGAAAGATAAATCGCAGCACGGACGCGGGTAAAAATAGGTGAGTGCCAACCGCGACAAAACAAAAGCGATAAATCAGACACACAGTGCGACGCGCTAAAATAGCGCGAAAGTGATAAACTGCACAAAGAGTGCGACGCAAAGGCGCGAAAATAATCGGATAAAACAAAGGCGACGCCGCTAAAAATTGGCGCGAAAGGATAAATCGCACAAAACAAAGGCGCCGCAAAGGCTGAAGGCGCAGGTTAACCGTGACAAAGGCGACGCTTAAAGAGCGTAGTGACAAATCAAGACAAAGGTGCGAAGGTTAACCATAAAAATAAAGGCGTGCCGCAAAATAGCGTGAGGCCAATCTCCACAAAACAAGGCGACGCATAACAGCTCGGCACAAAACCGCGAAAAAATAGTGCGACCCGGCAAAATAGCACGTAGTGTTAATCGCGACAAAACAAGGCGACGCAAAATAGAGCGAGTGATAAATTGGCAGAATAGTGCGGCCGGCAAAATAGCTTAGTGTCAACTCATGTTAAGAATGCGACGCATGTACAGCCCGGTAATAAATCGTGAAAAAATAAAAGCGTACCCGCAAAATAGAACGAAAATAACCGACAACATACACGCAAAAATTGCGCGAAAGGATAAATTGCACGTAATAAAGGCGACGGGCAAAATAGCGCGAGTACAAATCAGACAAAATAAAGGCGACGCCAAAAATAGCGCGAGTGATAAAATACACAAAAGAAGACGTGCAAAATAGCGTAGAGTGATAACGCATATAAAGGCTGCGAAGAAGGCTGAGGTTAACCGTGCATAAAATAGAAAAGCACGTGAGAAAGGAGCGTGAGTGTCAATCAAGACAAAATGGAAGGCGACACAAGAAAATAGCGCTACGCGGATAAACAAAGACAGAATAGTGCGACGCCGCTAAAAATAGCGCTGCGTGTCAATCAGACAAAACAAATACACGCCGCCAAATACCGAGTGTCAATCGTGACAAATAAAGGCGACACGCAAAAATAGCGCCGCTGCAAAATAAGTGAGTGTCAACGACAAAATAAAGGCGACGCGCAAATGCGCGAGTGATAAATCGCACAAAATAGCGCGACGCAAAGCGCGAGTGATAAATCGCGACGAAGAGTGCGACGCAAAGGCGCTGAAAGTGTCAACCGCACAAAAATAAAGGCGACGCGCAAATAAAGCGAGTGATAAACAAAATAGTGAAAGCATCAACCGCACAAAACAAAGGCTACGCCGCTAAATAGCGCGAGTGATAAATCAAGACAAAATAGTGCGACGCAAAAAATAGCGGAGTGTCAATCAGACAAATAGCCGCGACGCAAAATAGCGCGTAGGTGGAGAAACCCTGACAAAATAGTAAAGGACAGGCAAAATAGCGCGAAGTCAATCGCGACAAAAAACAAGGCTACGCGCAGTAAATAACACGGGAGTGTCAATCGCATAAAATAAAGGCGACACGCAAAGAAGCGCGAGGATAAATAAAAATAGCGCGATGCGCAAAATACGAAAAATAACGACAAATAAAGGCATGCAAAATAGCGCTGTAGTGATAAATCGCATGTGTTGAAAAGCGACGCGTAAAATAGCGCGAAAGTGATAAATCGCATAAAGAGTGCGACGCGCAAAATAGCGCGAAAAGTTAAATCGCACAAAATTTGCGGCGACGCGCAAAATTGCGCGAAAGGGTAAAATCAAGACAAATGAAGGCGCCGCGCAAAAATAGCGCTGAAAATAACCGCATTGGGTACGAAGGCGACGCCGCAATAGCTGGCGACAAACCGCACAAAAATAAAAAGCGACAATTCACAAAAATAGCGCGGGCGCGAAAATGCTGTGAGGCCAATCGCATAAAATCAAAGGCGACGCAAAACAGCCCGAGTAATAAATCGGCGACAAAACAAAGGCGGGCACAAAATAGCGTGAGGCCAATCGCGACAAATAGTGCGACGCCGCAAAATAGCGCGAGCGCAGAACAAAGCGTATCAAAGGCGACATGCAACAGCCCGAAAGTAATAAATTCATAATAAAACAAAGGCGCAAGCACAAAGAAGCGCGAAAAGTCAATCAGAAAAATCAGGCGACGCGCAAAATAGCGCGCGAGGAGCAAATTGCATGTAATAAAGGCGATGCGCAAAATATCATGTAGTGTCAATCGCGACAAAAACAAAGGCGACGCCAAAATAGCGCCAGTGATAAATACACAAAATAGTGCGACGAAAATTGCGCGAGTGATAAATCGACAATATGAAGTTAAGCGTCAGCGCAAAATAGCGCGAGTGATAAACAAGACAAATAGTGCGACGCGTTAAATAGCGCGAAAAGCCGCCACCGCAGACAAAACAAGCATACAAGAAATACCGGAGTAAAACAATCGTGAAAAAACAAGTAGACACGTAGAAAATAGCGCCAGCATAAATCGCAAAAATAAAGACGAATAAAATAGGTGGGTGAGTGTCAACCGCATAATAAAGGCGCCGCGCAAAATAGCGCGAAAAGATAAATCGCATTAATAGGTGCTACAAAATAAAGGCGAGTGATAAATCGCATAAAGAGTGCGACGCTGGCAGTTGAAGCGCGAAAGTGTCAATCGTGACAAAATGAAGGCGACGCCGCGAAATTGCGCGTAGTGATAAATCAAGACAAAATGAAGGCGCCGCGCAAAATAGCGCGAGTGTTCATCGTGACAAATAAAGGCGACGCGTTAAAATAGCGACAAACCGCATGTGTTAGTGCGTATCGTTAACCATAAAAACAAAGGCGACAAGAAATAGCGCGAAAATAACTCTACAAAACAGGCGACGCGACAAATAGCCTGAGTAATAAATCGCAAAATAGTGCGACCTTGTAAATAGCATCACCCAGTGTCAATCTCGGTACAAAAATGGCCGAAGGCGACGCGCAAAATAGCGCGAGTGATAAATTGCATAGAATAGTGCGACGGGCAAAATAGCGCGAGTGTCAACCTCACAAAATAGTGCGACGCTCAAAATAGCGCGAGTGATAAACTACACAAAATAGTGCGACGGGCAAAATAGCGCGAGTGTCAACTTTAGAAAACAATGCGACGCTCAAAATAGCGCTGAAAGATAACCGCGACAAAAAGGAAATAAGGCAGGCCAGCGCGAAAGTGTCAATCGTGATAAAAACAAGGTTACGCCAAGAAAATATCGAGTGTCAATCGCATAAAAATAAAGGCGACACGCAAAATAGCGCGAAAGTGATAAAATCAAGACAAAATAGCGACGCTGTAAAATTGCGCGAAAGTACAACCGCATTGTAAAATGAAGGCGACGCGCAAAATAGCGCGAGTGACAACCGCAAAATGGCATGCAAAAGAAGCGAGTGATAAACCTGACGAAGAGTGCGACGCGCAAATTGCGCGAAAAGTCAACTGCACAAGGTGACCCGCAAAATTGCGCCGGTGACAAATCAGACAAAAATAAAGGTGCCGCGAAGCCAGCGCGATTGATTAACTGCGACAAAATAATGATGGCGCAAAATAGCGCCGATTGATTTGAAATGCACAAGACAGTCTGCGTATTGAGGTGCGCAAAATAGCGTAGCTGATTGATTAATCGCTGACAAAATAGCCGCGATGCTTAAAATAAGCGGCGAATGATTTGAAATGCACAAGACAAGATGCGATTGAGGTGCGCAAAATAAGCGCTGATTGATTAACTGCACAAAATAAAGGCGATCGCCAAAATAGCGCTGAATGATTTGAAATGCACAAAAAGTGCGATTGAGGTGCGCAAAATAGCGCGATTGATTAATCTGGGTGACACAAATAAAGGCGATGCGTTAAAAATAAAGCGCCAATGATTTGAAATGCACAAGACAAGGATTGAGGTGCACAAAATAGCGCGATTGATTAACCGCACAAAATAAAGTACATACGTGAAAAATAGCGCTTGATTTGTAATGCACTAACAAGTGAAGTGTGCATGACAATGCGAGTAATGAGCATGGTGTGATTGATACACAAAGTGAGAGAGTATGACAGATATACTAAAGGTGAACACAAAATGTGATAGATGCACTAAGTGAACGAGTATGATGGATATACTAAAGGTGTGATGGATACACAAAATGTGATATAGAAATGAGAATGTATGTGATAGATACACAAAATGAATGAAGTGTGATTGATACACTAAAATGAGAGAAGTGTGATCGATACACTAAGTGAAATGAGAAAGAAATTTGATAGGTACAATGCAATACAATGCATGATGCTTACGGAAAGCAATAAATGGACAAAGCGGCGCTTTTAGAAAGTACCTCATGAGGTGAGTGGCGGAACCGCTCTTTCTCAACGGGATCTCCCTCGTGTTGCTCGAACACTTTACCTGAACTCACAAGATAAAGGCTTTGAATATCGACAAGTAACAACATTCGCATGTAAGAGCTACTACCGCCGCTTGTTTTCCCCGATCATATTCACAACTTTCCCTATTCTCCAACGGGTGACAGACTAGGTTGGTTCAAGATCCGCAATCGAGGCGCATACACATGCTATCTCAACCTATGGGGCTTCCATACAGATTTCGCCGAGGGCATGCCTCCGGTATTTAAACCGACTCTAGTCTCGAAATCCTTAACCTTATGTTTCTAGGCCACGACTATTCGAACTCTAGTTTCCACCGTCGCAGCTTGGTCTCCCTAGGAACTCATCGCAAACACGCCAAGATGCTCGGCAGGAATGGTACTGTGGAGAGACTGACGCCATTCGCTTGAAGTAGACTTGATTTTGAGCTTGAGGTAGAGGCACACTCATACTTCGAACATTGGCAAGACCTCAAGAGGTACACAGAATATGTCTCTAACTTATCGGGTTGGAACAAACCCAGATGCTCGACATTTTCCTTTTGCTTTTGCTTTGCAACCAAACTCATAGCTTCAGATAGGTCCCGTTTCACTGCTCACATGACTGGGTTGAACCTCGCGGTTTTATGAAAGAACAAATTTATTTTGCACAAATGTGGAGAACGGCACGACTCGTGAGCACAAAACGATTTTTTGAAATTGAGAGTGAGCATAAGTTCTCAATCGGTATTGAGCCCACGATCAATACACAAAGACACGACTCAACAAGAAAACAAAAGGCACATAACCTAGACACATCGAGTAACACTCGAGACGACTCAAAACAAGGATCGAGATAAAACAAAAGACACGACACTCGTGACGCGGCAGGAGCCTGTTTTCACCGGTATGTTTCCCATCCTTTCTTATTTGTGATTCTCACATCACTCGCCCTCAAGCTCGCTTTTTCCTAAAAGCCCTTTTCTCACTTTTTCTCTCATCGCACATCTCTATTCTTCAATCTCTCATTTTTCAATCCTCCCCGGTGGTTGATGGATAAACAAAGAAGTTGGCTCGTGCCTCTAGCATTCGCTAGATTCTTTCTTCCGCCAATTAGTGAAGTCCTCCCACAGAGGGGTTGTGCTACAAATGGGTATGTAGCAAATGGCAATGACATCGGTCGATGATGCCCGCCGGGAGTTTGGACGCGGAGCAGATCTGTCCCAGATGAGGGAGTGTAATGTCCGGCCCATTCCCAGGCTTCAAGACTTGGCTTGATACCTCATTGCTTGGAGGATGTGAGAGCTTTGCCGCCTTTTGTTAGCTTCCATGCCCTCTTCCGGCAGTAGAGTGCCCTTCTTGGCAAGTATGTTTCGCAAATGCATTATAACGGGGAAAAGACGTAACACCTAACTCAATTGTGCCCCTAGTTCATCATTTTGACCATTTTTATTTTTTGAGCTTTCTCCTAAAAAATTTTGACCAAATGAGAGTTAGATTAACATGTTTGTTCGATTTTTGATTTGAAATCATGCAAGCCAAAGCTATGAGCACGAAAATTTTCCTTTTGAGTCCAAGAAAAGGTCCAGCTTTTGGAAAATGAAACAATTTTCGAGAAAATTAGTCAACCCCGAGAAAATTCTCAAAAACTATTTTGCAAACGGCCAATGCTCAACAAGCATGAACCTACTCTTGAGATGCACAACCTCGATCCGAGGAAAATTGCCTTGCTTGAGGAAGGTTGCATGGCAACGGAAAGTTGCCCTTGTTTGAACGGCATCATGGCGCATTGAATGGCAACGGAAAGTTGCCCCTTGTTTGGATGGCGCCAAGAAGACACTATAATCACCTCGAGTGATGATGACAACCGAACTCTCGTGATACAGAGAAGGCAAAGATGATCAAAAACCATTACATGGACACAATCGAATTTGAATTGTTTACGGCCGGACTTCGGATGAAGTTGCCTACGATCCCAAACATGGGAATCAAGCTCACGTAGTTCGGTTAAGGTACACTCGTATTTAACCTCCTTTTATGCTCTAACTTTTGCCATAGGTCGCTAGGTGTTTTCGACCTTGCAGCTTTGTTCTTCTTTTCTTTTCTTTTTTTTTTTTCTTTTCTTTTTTCATCTTTCTTTTTTTTGCATTTTTTTCTTTTTTCTTTTGCATTTTTTGTATCTTTGCATTTTTTTTTTTTTTTTTTCATTTTTTTCTTTGCTCTAACTTTTGCTCGGTCGCCTTCTTCGGTTTTCGCCCAAATGAGCCTCTCAAAGGGTAAAAGTGTAACAAGTCCATGCCAAATGGTTTTGAGATTGAAGCCCTCCGTATCCCTGAGAGTGGTCATGTATTGATTTACGTATGATCCACCTTTGGCTCTACGAGAGCATCGGATATTTTTGCCCCTAGTGCGAGGGGGGCTTCGATCTAGCTTTTGCAAGCTTCTTTGTCGAGGTCCGATCTTCTTGATCCGACTTTGGTGCCTCTTGTTCGAGGGTCGCTTCAACCCAGCCACACAGCCTTGCATTGTAGTTGACCGTTGAACCTTCTGAATTCAAGTTCAAGGTTTAGAAGCAAAGGGGTTGAGTCTCGAGGCTGAGAGTGATCCCAGGCTGCACAATCTCAAGAGCGATTCCACACAGGTCTTCGCAGGACCGCGCAAAACATTTTGAAAGTTTTTAAGAAAGCGAGAAATCGCTCGCTAAGATAGTGTAGGATCAATCTGATCAAAGCTGTGGTCCTTCTCAAGACTACACTAACAAGCATGATTTCATTCATTAAGGGCTTAGCACGCCTTATTTCTCTCATTTGATCAAAGTTTTGCAAATCCCGAGGAATTCCTCCTCTTTGTTTTCACCGCAGTGTTCAAAAGGTTTTGAAAACTTAGGTCAATACAATGACTTCAAGGCACAAGAGAGTGGAATGCAATCGCCATTTCATTCAAATCCCGCACAACAACTAGCACAAGCAGGTATAAATACGAGAGTGAAATCATCGCCGTTTATTCAAAATCATGACATAACTGCCTCGCGTAAACATACTCAAAAACAAAACAAAAGGACAAACGAAAAACAAAATGGTGACACTGAGAGGTAACACCCGGAATCACCCGACTTATACAACAGATCGACTCGACACAACAAGACAGACTCCACAAATAAAAGAGACCGACTTAAAACAAAAAGACAGACTCAAAACAAAACAACAAAATCGACCCAATACCCAAGTCGAAGCAAAACGGTATTTGCACATTGCTCGTAACAAGGCGTGCCATTCCCACGCCCGGAGTTGATCGATGCCGCCCGCAGTGGTTCATCCCTGCTCATATAACATTATCCCCAAGTTCACCGATCCAAGCCGATAGACTTTGCCGAGCTCGGGAGGATGACCTCTGTCAAATAGATCTGACTTCATGGCTAAGACGGAAGCAATTATTGGTAGCATGGCCGGTTGCTGATGGAAGGCACAGAGTCGGCCGGGTTGTGGAGAGAGGAGGTTCTTGGTATGGTCGTGGCTCAAGGGTTCAGATGCCCTTGTTCAACAAGGATTTGGAAGGCTTTGGATAAAGGCATGTGGAGGGCATGGAAGACCCTCCGACCTCGGGGTTGGTACTTCAAGGCTTGTGGATTTTTGGCAAGACCCGAAAGGGATTGGTGTGTCGCCCGGTTTGTCGATCTCTTCTAAGTGCGGATTAGAGCTAACAGATCATTGCACAACGCCTTTTCCTGCTTGCCCTTGATTCAAATCGCCCCAACTTGAGTGTAGCGAAAACGGTCATCCACGCTTTTAAACGATATGAGCACTTCTTTTTGTTCACCCCTCGCTTTCAAAGCCTCAATACCAACATAAGATGCTCATGGGGATCCATGCTCGCCTTACCTTATTCTTTCCACTGCCCACTTTGCCACGGATTGGCCTTCCTCGATGTAGCCCGCCCCAAGCTTGGGGAGCCTTTTGACATGAACTCCCGGTAGGCGATGTGGTCGATGATGGTGCCAATGTCCCGGAGGCCGATCGGTCACGCTTCTTGAAGATCTTTTATCATTCCCATCACCTAAGTAGTGGGTTCTTGGTTTGAGATGATTGGGATCTGTGTGCATCCATCATGCATATGTCCATGCTTTCGGATAAACACCTCAAAGCTTGGGTAGGTGGGCCGGGTGATGTATATGTCAGTCATAGGTGGGTGGCAAGATATGGATGAGATTGAGGTAGGTGAGATGTTTGGTCATTGGTCCAAGGTGGAGCTATCGTCCTGCTATCGGCGAGATTTTGGACCTCATGACGGCTACAGCAACGGTCGGTGCTATGATCAAGGCCGATGGTACATACAGTACTTGGAGGGGTTATATCTGGCTGGGAGTGGGTTGGGAAGAGGTTGAGGATTGAGGGGTTTGAGATGCCCTTTTTCCATCAAGCCTTTTAGTGCGCTAGTCAAGCTCATATAGAGGGGGGTGAAAGTTCTGCCCGCTCGGGCTGGGTCGGCTATTTGCAAGCTTGAATTGGCAAAAGGGTTGGTCAGGATCAGATTGATTTCAGCATGCCGAATAGTGCTACTCCGACATTGGTACTCCTTGAAATCACCCTCCTTGTTGGTTCACGTGTTCTTGGAATGATCCCGCAGATGAACGCATTCTCGACTCGAACCCCGCCTCATGCAAACTTTGAAAGTGAATACCGAGCGACTATCAATTTCGCAACATATCATGCTCGAGGTTCCGACCATCATCTCGTGACTTGATCCTCTCGTATGGGCGGCGACCGTCATCTCAGGTCGCTTTTGCTCTCCATCTCGCAACAAATTTCACAAAAGACTCTGGTTCTCGGTTGCTTCAAGCTCTTAGATGGTCATTTCAACCTCGGTATTGTAGGAATATTGATCGACAAAGGCCTCGCTAATTCTTCCCGCTTTTGCTTCACTTTGTCCTCCAACCTAGGTACTTAAGTGGTCGCTACACCGACATGGTTCTTCCATACAGAGAGTTTTGTGGCTTAGTCGCACCCATCCGCTTTAGGACATCCAAGAAAAGTCTGATATGTATCATTGATCCTCAGACCATTAAACGGTCAATATATGGCATTTTGAACTGGCCGGGAGTCAGACAACAGACCGGTGTGCCCATCCTCAATGTCGGAATGGAGTTAAGGCCATGTGCCCTTTTGAATTGCTTCAAGGTTCGCAATTTTCACCGCTACGATCGAGGTCATTAGCATCAAGGATAACGCCTTATTAGGTCGCACCGAGGGTCTCAAAACTTGGGCTTGAGTCAACCCTTCTCGAGGACTTGGACATTGCAAATTTTCGGGCCATGAATTGGGTCAAAGTTCGGTTGGGGTCCCAAAGTCGATGTGAGGCGACGCCCAGATGGGCGCCAAGCTTAATGCCGGGTCTCAACTCGCATGGCGCTTCCTCGATTCAACGCTATACCACGGCCACAAATTCTTCCGAACCTTGTGCCATCACGGCCTGTTGAGTCCAACAAAGGTGATGTGATCAGTGACCGACGGATCGATGAACCGGAGAGCCTCGACCGCCTTTTTGCCTTGCCTCAATGAAAGAACACTGGTTTTTGAATTGAATTTCGACCTAATCCAAATTTATCAAGACTAGTCCAATGTACCGGGGATAGTGGAGCCTTCGGGTTATGGTTCCAGACTACCTAGCAAAAGAGAAAACATGTAGCATCTCACCGATTTCACCGTAATAGATATTTAACAAAGTTGAATGAGTGTGTTTCATCAATTCTCGCCAAAATTTCGCTCAGAAGCCGACAATTCGTAAAACTGATTCCACTAAATATCGATGCCCGCAGTTCGATACTCCAAAATATCAATTGGTGCCCGCAGTTCGATGCTCAAACTCATAAATCGATATATGCATTCTCAGAGAGACGACTCTAACAAGCACATAACAGATAAGTGAGAGCCAAAACACCCCTATGTTGGGGTAGGGTTTCGCCCTATTTTGTCGTGAACTAGGGTTCACTACGCACGCAGCCGCTTCAAACAACCTATAAACGGGTAAGCAACCCCGTCCTAGTTTGGAATGGTCACTATGGATCCGAATATGCACCAGGTCGAATGGTCAAGGTGCCCCAGAAAACCGGGTTTGTGTTCTATCGGCAGAGCCCAGAATCGACAAATTTTATGGACATGCCTTGATAAGACAAGCCTCCCAAGAACCGCCAGAATAGCAGATGGCAAACACGGTTCCTAGGCGCACTCAATGCAAATGCAATGCAAAGAAACACACAAGTGTAGTCAAAACCAGATATCATGAGTTCGAGTCAAGTTCTCTAAATCCTCAAAGAGTCGCCGAATCAGAATAACGCTCATGGGGCCTCGCCATACCGGACTTCGATTTTGTTATGTTCTAAATCGAACCAAAGAGTCCAACCGCAAATCGCTTTTGAGAAAACAGATTTTTGAAAGAAGTGCCAAACATGGATCATTTTGCCGATAATGAGTCGCCACCTAAATATTTTAAAATGGGAAATTTAGGAAACCCCGACTTTGTCAAGGTCGAAGGCCACGTGTCCGTCATCACCAAAGTTGGCTCGAACTTGGGTACGATTAGGAAGGTCACATCGTGAGCACCTTCTCTCGCCGGCCAAAGACCGGCCTCTACTAACCATGATATCTATTTTGAAAACTTGTGAGTTCTTATTCCGTTATTAGCCTAGTTTACTATGTGATGCTCGCAAAGAAACAAGTATAGACCGGCCGCCTCAATTGGAAATAAACATCTCATGTTTGTTTGTGAAAGATGGTTTGCTACCCGCAGTAGGCTTAAAATGCATTTTGCCACAATCTAGTGGGCTTAACAAACAATTGATGAATTGCTCCAATTCGGATAACTCAACCTCCACCCACAGCATTCAAGGCGCTTATATCACATAAGCACATAGCCTCATGGCAAGCATGCTATCATGGCAACACTCACACGCATGCAAGGATGCTAAAGCATAACCACTTACCGAGTACTCCAAGCCAAAACAGAAAAACGATTAGAAATCATGCATGATCCTAAGTATGCTGAAATGCCTAATGCAACACATGCAAAATGCAACTATAGCAGGCTCGGCTATTCTAAAGATGGCATGTGAGATGCAACAGCTATCATATATTCAACTTGGAATTGAAATACAGATGCAGTTTGTATGATGCGCCGAGCCCGGTGCATGCAAAACAGATGAATGAATGCAAACATGCTATCATACTGTATGCTAAATGAAATATGCCTTATATCTAACCATCGTAAGCGGGTAAATAAAAGGGAGAAAGAAATGGGGGTTGGAAGACATACATCGCACTCACACACCCTTATTACAATTATGCCCTCGCGCAGAGGGTCCGAATAAATAATAATACAGTCCGGAATGAAAGAATATACAGTCTGAATAAACAGATTCTAATTAATTAACAAATTAATTTAAAAAGTAAATCGCATGCAAGCCAGTACCGCTTCGCCGATGAATGATATCTGGGTCGCTGGCTGAAATCCACCGATGCCCCGATTAGCCTCTGCTTGCACTTTTCTCAAAATGCGCCGGATTCAAAAGTCGTTGATCCTCTATTTTGTCGCAACAGAGAGCAGGAAAAGGGCACAGCAGTGTATTTCACAAATATATGCATGCCTCGATCCTCGTGCCACCAATCACGCATATCGATGCATGATGGCCGAGGAGCCGAATTGCACAACTCAATATAGGGATGAATGCTACAACAAAACTTAACTCCATCATGGGTAATCCGGAGTGTCGGTGACTTGAGAATTGAGACCCGTTCCGTTACTCGGAGTACGAAACGTGCCTCGTTTCCCGTGCAATATGCATGATATGCATGAAATGTAACTAATATGCAACCTAGCATACGCGATGCTATGAAAATGAGATGTCTCGAAATGTCCTGATGGCATAAAACCAGAGAATCTTGAATGACATGCGAAATGCAAATTGGGCTTATACCAACATGAGAGGGCCTCGGACTCACATAGGATGCCGAATGATAAAAGGAGGTGCCAAATGCGTGGTCCACCGGCACGCAAACCGAGGTGATGATGTGAAATACAAATCGGATACGACGGACGGTGCCTCGAAGCGTGCCCACGCGCAAAACCGAGGCAATGATGAGATGAAAATCGGATAAACCGGTGCTTAAACGCGCACAGCGCGCAAAACCGAGGCGATGATGAAATGAAAATCGGATAAATCGGCGTTCAAACGCTGCGCCCACGTGCACGCAAACCGAGGCGGCGATGATGAAATGAAATGGCACACTAATGCCGCTGATGGGCTTACACCAACATGGGAGAGCCTCGGCTCACTCACGTAGGGAGGCCGCTTGATAACGGAGGTGCCGAAGTGCGCGCACGAGGCACGCAAACCGAGGCGATGCATTAAGGCATAAATGACATGGGAAATGATATGCAAGCATGCAAACCACTAAATGAAGGGGAAAACAGCCCAAATGATACGAAATAACAACCAAGCATGCAATCATCCCAAATGAAATTAGACACGAAATGGCCTATAGCCATACTAAACATGCAAAATTGATACATAAAGCAAAAACAGTAGCAAGGCAGTCCCAAATATGGCATTTTTTCAGTACAAAACAAGGCCAAATTGTAAGCATAGATGGGTCAACATTAGCATGCAAGAATAAGGGCCAAAAGAGGGGTATTGAAGCAAGTAGTATATACAAACCCAAAATGAACAAACATGATTCTACAACATTGAATAGGGCCTAAAAATAAGCACATTTACAGAAGATGGCAGCCCCAAAAACAGAATATAAACATGCTATAAATTCCATGCAAAATGGAGCTCAAAAGAGGTTATAACAAGAGATATGCAAAGCATGCACCAAACAACAAAACTTTATTCATGAAACATGTAGAGGGGGTCAAAATAAGACCCTTTCAGTTCTGACCAAGGACTAAAACCAAAAGCACAAAAGGATTAAAAAAATACAAGAATTAGGGCCCAAAGTGGATTTCAAAGGAGGTGGTATATGGGATGGCCAAATGAGGTTGAGCCCTTCTACAATGTTGTAGAGGGATCAATATACAAAAACCATTAGGGGTCGGAGCCCCAAAAACAAATGCAAATAGACTAAAAATAGCATGCAAGATTATGACATATAAGTTAGGTATTGAAACAAGTGTATTATGGAAGCACCAATGAAGTTGAGCCCTTCTACAAAGTTGTAGAGGGGCTCAAAATAAGCCTAAAACCAGTAGGGGTCGGAGCCCCAATTCTCAACCAATTAGAGTAGAGAAATGAATCAAGAAAAGCCCTAAAAGTTGGTTTTGAAGACTTACCATTGAAGACTTGTCTTTCTTTGCTTCTTGGCTTGGATTTGTAGCCTCTGACCTCTGAAGAACACTTCCTTGCTGCTGGAATCGAAGTTGGAATGGTGAAGCTAGGTGTTGGTGAAGAAATCAAGCAAGACTTGAAGCTTTTTGAAGGTTTTGGCTATGGAGATTAGGGTTTTGCTTAAGTGTTCTTGAAGACAATTTTGTAACCTTGAGGAAGGAGCTGTTGGTCCCTTTAAATAGGCACAAAAGGTGTAAAAGGGAGGAGAAGCATCCAAGCTTTCCTTCCAAAATATCCCCTGATGGGGAGATATTTTGACAAAAATATCCCACACCGAACAGTGGAGCGAAAGCAAGAATCTGGCCAGAAGTTTCTGGGAGGTGGCCGCCACCACCCCACCGTCGGCCACCACTCACCATGGCCGGCCACCACCAAAAATGAACAAAAGATTTTCCGCCGACCAAGATAGAAAGGTGTCTTCCCAAGTGTGTAGAATAAGGCCCCATGGTCTAAATCGCAACTCAAGCAGAGTCACAACATAGAGCTTGAAGAAGAGGCCCAAAAATGAACTTCACAATTTCGCCGACCACCAACATTTTGTGTCCTCCCAGATGTAGAACAAGGATCCAAGGTTGAAATTTGGCAACACCAAGCAGAGCCACAACATAGAGCTTGAAGGAGAGGCCCAAAATGAAACCCATAGTTTCGGCCGACCAAGAGCTTTTAGGGTCCTCCCATGTTCCTCATCACAAATATGTAACTTTGGTTGGAAGAAAATACCCCAAGGTGTTCAACATTGGCCCTAAGTGAGAAAAACGCTCCGGAGGAGCAAACCGGTTATCTGGGATAATTGTTGGCCTCCCACCCCAAAGTGATCTTCCCGGTGTTGAAACAGAGGTACCGCCAAATTTGAACAAAAACTAATGAGAAATGAACGCCGGGCTAAACCGAGCAATTAGGGATCCCAAAATGGGTCAGCAGGAAGTGGCGACGGCAAATGGTGGGTATTCGCGACCCCAAGTGTCCCTCTAATGACAAAACAGAGGTTCTGCCAAAAATCGAGAAAACCGATGCAAAATGAATGCTCGACCAAAACCGCGCGGTTGGGTCCCGAAATGGGTCAGAGCACCGGAAGTGGTGTTCGTCATGGGTTTCGAGACCCCGGTTCTCCTCGGAACTATAAAACAGAGGTGCAAGCCAAAACCGGAGAACTCGGAGATGGTTGGGCGTCCCGAGCCGAGGCACACCCTAACGGTCCCGAAACCGGAACCGTTCGAATGGGCAAAATGGCCTCACGGCCACAAAAAGTAGCTCACGGCCACCGGAGATAGTCTACGGACCACTCCTTCCCTCGTGAAAGAAAACAGAGAAAACCGAAGTCCGTTCGCAAATCGAGACAAGGCACGAAGAGAGTTCTAAGTCCGGAGGCGTGCACGCCGCGACTCGAGACTTCGAACGAGCACAAGATGCAACATCACCGAAGCTCAATCGGTGACGCCCGAAGTCTTAAGGTCGGTCAAAATGGGGTGTCTGATTGCCCTTCTTTTGACGTAACTCGGAAGTCATAAAATGACGGAGTGAATGTCAAAGCCTAGAGACGACCCATTTTGACAAGGTCAAGACTTAGACAATCATACAAGATAAATAGAAATGTAAAGCCATGCGGGGGGCAAGAATGCAAATGATAGGCACGCGAGCCGTGATTGTGCAAGTGCAACGAAATGTAATAAACAAGTATTCGCAAATAGATGCAAATTATAAGCAAGAATGCAAAAGCAACAGATGCCAAATGTAACTCGATGTTCAGGCAAATGCAAGTAGTCAGAATGAAACAAGTATACGCAAATAGATGCAACAGTTATAAGCAAGAATGCAAAGCAACAGGATGCCAAATGTAACTCGGTGATCGTGCAGATGCAGCAGGCTGCAATGGAGCAAGTATTCGCAAATAGGTGCAACAGTGATAAGCGAGATTGCAAACCAACAACTAGATTCCATGCAGTTAGGATTGCGGAGAATTATTCAATTCTCGACGCATCTCACACGGAGAAGATACGATACCTGCGCGATTCGTCCGGCCGAATGATGCAAAGGCACAAAATAGTGCGATACGCTAAAATAACGCGATTGATTTGAAATGCACAAGACAAAGGCGATACGAAAACAAATAGCGATTGATAATCGCACAAGACAAAGGCGATGCGCGAAAATAGCGCGAATGATTTGAAATGCACAAGACAAGATGATTGAGGTGCGCAAAATAGCGCGATTGATTTGAAATGCACAAGACAAAGCTGCGATTGCGCAAAATAGCAATGGCTGATTGATTAACCGCACAAAATAAAGGCGATGCGCAAAATAGCGAATGATTTGAAATGCACAAGACAAGGCGATTGAGGTGCGAAAATAGCGCGATTGATTAACCGCACAAAATAAAGGCGATGCGCAAAATAGCGCGAATGATTTGAAATGCACAAGATAAGGCGATTGAGGTGCGCAAAATAGCGCGATTGATTAGCACAAAACAAAGGCGATGCGCAAAATAGCGAATGATTTGAAATGCACAAGACAAGGCGATTGAGGTGCGCAAAATAGCGCGATTGATTAACCGCACAAAATAGTCGCGATCGCGAAAATAAGCGAATGATTTGTAATGCACTAACAAGCGCAGTGAAGTGTGCATGACAATGCGAGTAATGAGCATGGTGTGATTGATACACAAAGTGAGCGAGTATGATAGATATACTAAAGGTGAACACAAAATGTGATAGATGCACTAAGTGAACGAGTATGATGGATATACTAAAGGTGCGTGATGGATACACAAAATGTGATATAGAAAATGAGAATGTATGTGATAGATACACAAAATGAAGTGTGATTGATACACTAAAATGAGAGAATTGTGATCGATACACTAAGTGAGATGAGAAAGAAACTTGATAGGTGCAATGCAATACAATGCATGATGCTTACGGAAAGCAATAAATGGACAAAGCGGCGCTTTTAGAAAGTACCTCATGGGTGAGTGGCGGTGAACCGCTTTTCTCCACGGGGATCTCCTCGTGTTCTTGAACACTTTACCGTGGACTCACAAAGATAAAGGCTTTGGAATCTCGACAAGTAATAACATCTGCATGTAAGAGCTACACGGCCGCTTGTTTTCCGATCATATTCACAACTTTCCCTATTCTCCAACGGGTGACAGACTAGGTTGGTTCAAGATCCAGAATCGAGGCGCATACACATGCTATCTCAATCTATGGGGCCATCTGATTTCAAGCCGAGGACATGCCTCGGGTATTTAAACCAGACTCTAGTCTCGAAATCCAGAACCTTATGCGTTCTAGGCCACGACCATTCGAACTCTAGTTTCCACCGTCAGCTTGGTCTCCTAGGAACTCATCGCAAACACGCCCAAGATGCCTGGCAGGAATGGTACTCGGGAGAGCACCGACGCCATTCGCTTGAAGTAGACTTGATTTTGAGCTTGAGGTAGAGGCACACTCATACTTGAACATTGGCAAGACTCGAAGAGGTACACACGAATATAGTCTCTAACTTATCAAGTTAGAACAAACTCGGATGCTCGACAGTTTCCTCTTTTGCTTTTTGCTTTGTACCAAACTCATAGCCAGATAGGTCCCGGTTTCACTGTTTTCACATGACACGGGTTGAACCCCGCGGTTTTATGAAAGCACAATTTCTGTTTTGCACAAATGTGGAGAACGGCACGCAAGACTTGAGCACAAAACGATTTTTTGAAATTGAGAGTGAGCATAAGTTCTCAACTGGGTATTGAGCCTACGACTGAATACAGCACGCTACGACTCAACAAGAAAACAAAAGGCACATAACCTAGACACATCGAGTAACACTCGAGACGACTCAAAACAAGGATCGCGATAAAACAAAAAGACACGACACTCAGACGTGCACAGGGAGCCTGTTTCACCGTATGTTTCCCATCCTTTCTTATTTGTGATTCTCACATCACTGCCCTCAAGCTCGCTTTTCCTAAAAAGCCCTTTTCACTTTTTCTCTCATTGCACATCTCTATTCTTCAATCTCTCATTTTTCAATCCTCCCTGGGTGGTTGATGGATAAACAAAGTTGTGGGCTCGTGCCTCTAGCATTACGCTAGATTTTCTTTCTTCCGCCACGCCTAGTGAAGTCCTCCCACAGAGGGGTTGTGCTACAAATGGGTATGTAGCAAATCTGCAGCTGACATCGGTCGATGATGCCTTGGGGAGTTTGACGGATGGCGATCTGTCGAGATGAGGGAGTGTAATGTCCGCCCTATTCCAGTTCAGGCTTCGACTTGGCTTGATACCTCATTGCTTGGAGGATGTGAGAGCTTTACTTCTTTGTTAGCTTCCATTGCCCTCTTCCGCAGTAGAGCGCCCTTCTTGGCAAGTATGGTGCCCTTTCCGCAAATGCATCACTACGGGAAAAGACAGAACACCTAACTCAATTGTGCCCCTAGTTCATCATTTTGACCATTTTTATTTTTGAGCTTTCCTAAAAAATTTTGACCAAAATGAGAGTTAGATTAACATGTTTGTTCGATTTTTGATTTGAAATCATGCGATTCGGGCTTTGAGCATGAAAATTTTCCTTTTTGAGTCCAGGAAAAGGTCCGCTTTTGGAAAATGAAACAATTTTCGAGAAAATTAGTCAACCTCAAGAAAAATTCTCAAAACTATTTTTGCAAACGGCCAATGCTCAACAAGCGGAACCTACTCTTGAGATGCACAACCTCGAATCTGGAGGAAAAGCGCCTGCTTGAGGAAGGTTGCATGGCAACGGAAAGTTGCCTTGTTTGAACGGCACCGGCTGGCGCTTGAATGGCAACGAAAGTTGCCCCTTGTTTGGATGGCGCGGCACATTATAATCACCCTCGAGTGATGATGACAACGAAACTCTCGATACGAGAGAAGGCAAAGATGATCAAAACCATTACATGGACACAATCGAATTTGAATCGTTTTACTACCGGACTTCTGATGAAGTTGCCTACGTATCCCAAACATGGGAATCAAGCCCACGTAGTTCGGGGTTAAGGTACACCTGTATTTAACCTCTCCTTTTATGCTCTAACTTTTGCCAAGGCTATTGCGTGTTTTCGACCTTGTAGCTTTGTTCTTCTTTTCTTTCTTTTTTTTTTCTTTTTTTTTTTATTCTTTTCATCTTTTCTTTTTTTTGCATTTTTCTTTTCTTTCTTTTGCATTTTTTGTATCTTTGCATTTTTTCATCTTTTTTTTTCATTCTTCTTTTCTTTGCTCTAACTTTTGCTGGTCGCCTTCCGGTTTTCGCCCAAATGAGCCTCTCAAAGGGTAAAAGTGTAACAAGTCCATGCCAAATGGTTTTGAGATTGAAGCCCTTTGTATCCCGGAGAGTGGCTGTTGTATTGATTTACAGAAGGATCCACCTTTGGCTCTTCGAGTACACCGGATATTTTTTGCCCCTAGTTCGAGAGGTGCTTCTGATCTAGCTTTGCAAGCTTCTTTTGTCGAGGTCTGATCTTCTTGATCTGACTTTGGTGCCTCTTGTTCGAGGGCTGCTTCAAATCTGGCCACACAGGCCTCACATCGTAGTTGACCGTTGAACCTTCTGAATTCAAGTTCAAGGTTTGGAAGCAAAGGGGTTGAGTCTCGAGGCCGAGAGCGATCCTAAGCTGCACAATCTCGAGAGCGATTCCACACATGTCTTCGCAGGACACAAGAAAACATTTTTGAAAGTTTTAAGAAAGCGACAAATCGTCTGCCAAGATAGTGTAGGATCAATCTGGATCAAAGCCAGGGTCCTTCTCAGTACTCACACTAACAAGCATGATTTCATTCATTAAGGGCTTAGTATGCCTCTATTTCTCTCATTTGATCAAAGTTTTGCAAATCCCGAGGAATTCCTCCCTCTTTGTTTTCACCGCAGTGTTCAAAAAGGTTTTGAAAAACTTAGGTCAATACAATGACTTCAAGGCACAAGAGAGCAGGTGGAGTGCACTGCCATTTCATTCAAATCCCGGCACAACTAGCACACGGCAGAAGCAAATACGAGAGCGTGGAAATCATCACTGTTTCATCCAAAATCTGTTGGCATAACTGGCTCCCTGGCAGAAACAGACTCAAAATAAAACAAAAGGACAACCGCAAAACAAAATGGTGACACTTGAGGTAACACCCCCGGAATCACCAGACTTATACAACAGACCGACTCGATACAACAAGACGGACCCACAACAAAAGAGAGGCTTAAAAACAAAAAGATGACTCAAGACAAAACAACAAAAGCGACCCAATACCCAAGTCGAAAAGCAAAACGGTATTTGCACATTGCTCGTATAAAGGCGTGCCATTCCCACGCCTGGAGTTGATCGAGCCGCCGCAGGTGGTTCATCCCCGCTCATATAACATTATCCCCAAGTTCATCGACCCAAAGGCCGATAGACTTTGCTGAGCTCGGCGGGAGGATGACCCCGTTGTCAAATAGATCCTGTACTTCATGGCGAAGACGGAAGCAATTATTGGTAGCATGGCCGGTTCGCTAATGGAAGGCACAGTAGTCGGCTGGGTTGTGTGAGAGAGGGAGGTTCTTTGGTAGCGGCTGTGGCTCCAGGGGCTTCAGATGCCCTTGTTCAACAAGGATTTGGAAGGCTTTTGATAAAGGCATGTGGAGGGCATGGAAGACCCTCTGACCTCGGGGTTGGTACTTCAAGGCTTGTGGATTTTTGCTGGGCGCACCCGCAAAGGGATTGGCAGTCCGCCCGGGTTTGCTGATCTCTTCTAAGTGCAGGATTAGAGCTAACAGGATCATTTCTGGTACAACGGCCCTTTTTCCGGCTTGCCCCTTGATTCAAACTGGCCCCAACTTGAGTGGCGAAAACGCCGTCCACAGTTTTTGCAACGACTGTGAGCACTTGCTCTTTGTTCACCCTCGGCTTTCAAAGCCTCAACACCAACGAAGATGCTCATGGGGATCCATGCCCGCCTTATTCTTTTCCACTCGCTTCCACTTTGCCACAGGATTGGCCTTCCTCGATGTAGCCCGCCCCAAGCTTGGGGAGCCTTTTGACATGAACTCCGGTAGGCGATGTGGTCGATGATGGTGCCAATGTCCCGGAGGCCGATCGCACGCTTCTTTGAAGATCTTTATCATTCCCATCGGCTCGGAAGTAGTGGGTTCTCGGGTTTGAGATGATTGGGATTCAGTGCATCCATCATGCATATGTCCATGCTCGGATAAACACCTCAGCTTGGGTAGGTGGGTAGGAGATGTATACTGTTGGTCATAGGTGGGTGGCGATATGGATGAGATTGAGGTAGGTAGAGATGTTTGGTCATTGGGGTCTCAAGGTGGAGCTATCGTCCTGCTATCGATGAGATTTAGGACCTCATGACGACGGCGGTAGCAACGGTCGCTGCCATGATCGCTACCGATGGTACATACAAGATTTGGAGGGTTATATCTGGCCGGGAGTGGGTTGGGAAGAGGTTGAGGATTGAGGGTTTGAGATGCCCTTTTTCCATCAAGCCTGTTAGTGCGCCAGTCAAGCTCATATAGGGGTGAAAGTTACGCCTGAGCTTCTGGTCGGCTATTTGCAAGCTTGAATTGGCAAAAGGGTTGGTGAGGATCGTATTGATTTCGGTATGCGTTCGAATAGTGCTACTCCGACATTGGTACTTCTTGAAATCACCCTCCTTGTTGGTTCACTTGTTCTGGGAATGATCCCGCTGTTGAACGCATTCTCGACCTGAACCCCCAGTTCATGCAAACTTTTGAAAGTGAATACCGGAGCGACTATCAATTTCTGCAACATATCATGCTCGAGGTTCCGCACCATCATCTGCACTTGATCCCTCTCAGAAGGGCGGCGATCTGTCATCTCAGGCCGCTTTTACTCTCCATCTCGCAACAAATTTCACAAAAGACTCTGTTGGGTTCTGGCGGGTTGCTTCAAGCTCTTGGATGGTCATTTCAACCTGGGTATTGTAGGAATATTGATCGACAAAGGCCTCAGCTAATTCTTCCCAGTTTTGCTTCACTCTGTCCTCCAACCTAGTGTACCAAGTGGCTGCTACACCCGACAGGGTTCTTCCATACAAAGAGAGTTTTTGTGGCTTAGTCGACCCATCGGCTTTAGGACATCCAAGAAAAGTCGGATATGTATCATTGATCTCGCATTCGCTTAAACGGTCAATATATGGCATTTTGAATCCGTCTCGAGTCAGACAACAGACTTGTGCCCATCCTCAATGTCGGAATGGAGTTAAGGCCATGTGCCCTTTTGAATTGCTTCTCAAGGTTCGCAATTTTCACCGCTACGATCGAGGTCATTAGCATCAAGGGATAACGCCTCTTATTAGGTCGCACCAAGGGTCCGAAAACTTGGGCTTGAGTCAACCCTTCTCGAGGACTTGGACATTGCAAATTTTCGGGCGGAATTGGGTCAAAGTTCGGCCGGGTCCCAAAGTCGATGTGAGGCGACGCCCAGATGGGCGCGCGTTCAATGCCGGGTCTCAACTCGCATGGCGCCTCGATTCAACGCCGTTACACGGCCACAAATTCTTCCGAACCTTGTGCCATCACGGTCCGTTGAGTCCGAACAAAGGTGATGTGATGGTGACCGACGGATCGATGAACCGGAGAGCCCCGACCGCCTTTTTGCCTTGCCTCTGAAAGAACACTGGTTTCCCTTGAATTGAATTTCTGACCTAATCCAGCCTATCAGCACTAGTCCAATGTATCCGGGAGATATTGGAGCCTTCTGAAGCTATGGTTCCAGGACTACCCTCCTAGCAAACAAAGAGAAAACCTACCGAAAGACTAATTGATGATACAAAACAAGTCCGAATGAGTGTGTTTCTCAATTACGCTCAAAAATTTCCACCAGAAGCCGATACCTTCAGAGAAAACTGATTCCACCTAAAAGTGATGCCCGCAGTTCGATGCCCAAAATATCAATTGGTGCCCGCAGTTCGATGCCTAAACTCATAAACCGATATATGCATTCTCAGAGAGACGACTCTAACAAGCACATAATGTATAAGTGAGAGCCAAAACACCCCTATGTTAGTAGGGTTTCGCCCTATTTTGTCAGAACTAGGGTTCACTACGCACGCAATGCTTCAAACAACCTATAAACGGTAAGCAACCCGCCCTAGTTTGGAATGGTCACTATGGATCCGAATATGCACTAGGTCGAATGGTCAGGGGTGCCCCAGAAACCGGGTTTGTGTTCCCATATCGCAGAGCTCAGAATCGACAAATTTTATGGACATGCCTTGACAAGACAAGCCTCCCAAGAAACCGCCAGAATAGCAGATGGCAAACACGGTGTCCTAGGCGCACCAATGCAAATGCAATGCAAAGAAACACACAAGTGTAGTCAAACCAGATATCATGAGTTCGAGTCAAGTTCTCTAAATCTCAGCAGAGTCGCCAGAAATCAGAATAACGCTCATGGGGGCCTCGCCATAGCTCGACTCGATTTTGTTATGTTCTAAATCAACCAAAGAGTCCAACCGCAAATCGCTTTTGAGAAAACAGATTTTTGAAAGAAGTGCCAAACATGGACCGCTTTGCAGATAATGTAGTCGCCACCTAAATATTTTTAAAATGGGAAATTTAGGAAACCCCGACTCTAAGGCCAAAGGCCACGTGTCCGCTATCACCAAAGTTGGCTCGAACTTGGGTACGATTGGGGAAGGTCACATCGTGAGCATTCTCTCGCCGGTCAAAGACCGCCTCTACTAACCATGATATCTATTTTGAAAACTTTGTGAGTTCTTATTCCGGTTATTAGCCTAGTTTACTATGTGATGCTCAAAAGAAACAAGTATAGATCGGGCCGCTCAATTGGAAATAAACATCTCATGTTTGTTTGTGAAAGATGGTTTGCTACCCGCAGGTAGGCTTAAAATGCAGATTTTGCCACAATCTAGTGGGCTTAACAAACAATTGATGAATTGCTCCAATTCAGATAACTCAACCTCCACCCACAGGCATTCAAGGCAGTTATATCACATAAGCACATAGCCTCATGGTAAGCATGCTATCATGGCAACACTCACACGCATGCAAGGATGCTAAAGCATAACCACTTACCGAGTACTCCAAGCCAAAACAGAAAACCGATTAGAAATCATGCATGATCCTAAGTATACTGAAATGCCTAATGCAACACATGCAAAATGCAACTATAGCAGGCTCGGCTATTCTAAAGATGGCATGTGAGATGCAACAGCTATCATATATTCAACTTGGAATTGAAATACAGATGCAGTTTGTATGATGCGCCGAGCCCGGTGCATGCAAAACAGATGAATGAATGCAAACATGCTATCATACTGTATGCTAAATGAGATATGCCTTATATCTAACCATCGTAAGCGGGTAAATAAAAGGGAGAAAGAAATGGGGGTTGGAAGACATACATCGCACTCACACACCCTTATTACAATTATGCCCTCACGCAGAGGGTCCGAATAAATAATAATAATCAAATGAAAGAATATACTGATCAATAAACAGATTCTAATTAATTAACAAATTAATTAAAAAAGAAGTAAATCGCATGCAAGCCGTGGACCGCCGCTTCGATAGATGATGTATGCCGGGTCGCTTGGCGCGAAATCCACCGATGCCCCGATTAGCCTCGCTTGCACTTTTTCTCAAAATGCGCCAGATTCAAAAGTCGTTGATCCTCTATTTTGCCGTAACAGAGAGCAGAAAAGGGCATAGCAATGTATTTTCACAAATATATGCATGCTCGATCCTCGTACACCAATCACGATACCGATGCATGATGGCCGAGGAACCAGATTGCACAACTCAGTATAGGGATGAATGCTACAACAAAACTTAACTCCATCATGGGTAATCCGGAGTGTCGGTGACTTGGGAATTGAGACCTGCTCACACCGAGTAATAAACGCGTGCCTCGTTTCCCGTGCAATATGCATGATATGCATGAAATGCAACTAATATACAACCTAGCATGCACAATGCTATGAAAATGAGATGTCTCGAAATGCGTGTCCACAGGCACGCAAACCGAGGAATGCGGAATGACATGCGAAATGCAAATTGGGCTTATACCAACATGAGAGGGCCTCAGTCGCACTCACATAGGATGCCAGAATGATAAAAGGAGGTGCCTCGAAATGCGTGTCCACTGGACACGCAAACTGAGGTGATGATGTGAAATACAAATCGGATACGACGGACGGTGCCTCGAAGTGCGTGCCCACAGGCCCGCAAACCGAGGCAAATGATGAGATGAAAATCGGATAAACGCAAAGCGCCAAAGCGCGCGCAAACCGAGGCGGCGATGAAATGAAAATCGGATAAATCGGCAGCCAAACGCTGCGCCACAGCGCCGCAAACCGAGGCGATGATGAAATGAAAATCGGATAAACCGGCAGCTCAAACGCGCGTGCACGCAAATCGAGGCGATGATGAAAGATGAAAATCGGATAAACCGGTGCAGCCAAACGCTGCGCCCACAGCGCCGCAAATCGAGGCGATGATGAAATGCAATGAAATGGCACACGGAATGCCGCGATGGGCTTACACCAACATGGGAGAGCCTCACCACTCACGTAGGAGGCCGCTTGATAACGAGGTGCCTCGAAGCGCGCTCAGAGGCACGCAAACGGAGGCGATGCATTAAGGCATAAAATGACATGGGAAATGATATGCAAGCATGCAAACCACTAAATGAAGGGGAAAACAGCCCCGAAATGATACGAAATAACAACCGAAGCATGCAATCATCCCGAAATGCGAAATTAGACACCCGAAATGGCCTATAGCCATACTAAACATGCAAAATTGATACACGAAAGCAAAAACAGTAGCAAGGCAGTCCCAAATATGGCATTTTTTCAGTACAAAACAAGGCCAAATTGTAAGCATAGATGGGTCAACATTAGCATGCAAGAATAAGGGCCAAAAGAGGGGTATTGAAGCAAGTAGTATATACAAACCCAAAATGAACAAACATGATTCTACAACATTGAATAGGGCCTAAAAATAAGCACATTTACAGAAGATGGCAGCCCCAAAAACAGAATATAAACATGCTATAAATTCCATGCAAAATGGAGCTCAAAAGAGGTTATAACAAGAGATATGCAAAGCATGCACCAAACAACAAAACTTTATTCATGAAACATGTAGAGGGGGTCAAAATAAGACCCCTTTCAGTTCTGACCAAGGACTAAAACCAAAAGCACAAAAGGATTAAAAAAAATACAAGAATTAGGGCCCAAAGTGGATTTCAAAGGGAGGTGGTATATGGGATGGCCAAATGAGGTTGAGCCCTTCTACAATGTTGTAGAGGGGCTCAATATAAGCACAAAACCATTAGGGGTCGGAGCCCCAAAAACAAATGCAAATAGACTAAAAATAGCATGCAAGATTATGACATATAAGTTAGGTATTGAAACAAGTGTATTATGGAAGCACCAAATGAAGTTGAGCCCTTCTACAAAGTTGTAGAGGGGCTCAAAATAAGCCTAAAACCAGTAGGGGTCGGAGCCCCAATTCTCAACCAATTGGAGTAGAGAAATGAATCAAGAAAAAGCCCTAAAAGTTGGTTTTGAAGACTTACCATTGAAGACTTGTCTTTCTTTGCTTCTTGGCTTGGATTTGTAGCCTCTTGACCTCTGAAGAACACTTCCTTGCTGCTGGAATCGAAGTTGGAATGGTGAAGCTAGGTGTTGGTGAAGAAATCAAGCAAGACTTGAAGCTTTTTTGAAGGTTTTGGCTATGGAGATTAGGGTTTTTGCTTAAGTGTTCTTGAAGACAATTTTGTAACCTTGAGGAAGGAGCTGTTGGTCCCTTTAAATAGGCACAAAAGGTGTAAAAGGAGGAGAAGCATCCAAGCTTTCCTTCCAAAATATCCCAGATGGGGAGATATTTTGACAAAATATCCTGACAAATTGAACAGCCGAAAGCAAGAATCGCCGGCCAGAAGTTTTTCAGGAGGTGGCCGGCCGGCCACCCCACCTGGTCGGCCAGCCACTCACCATGGCCGGCCCGCCACCACCAAAAAAAGAACAAAAGAATTTCCGCCGACCAAAGATAGAAAGGTGTCTTCCCAAGTGTGTAGAATAAGGCCCCATGGTCGAAATCGCAACTCAAGCAGTGAGTCACAACATAGAGCTTGAAGAAGAGGCCCAAAATGAACTTCAATTTCGCCGACCACCAACATTTTGTGTCCTCCCAGATGTGTAGAACAAGGATCCAAGGTTGAAATTTGGCAACACTGAAGCAGGAGCCACAACATAGAGCTTGAAGGAGAGGCCCAAAAATGAAACCCATAGTTTCTGGCCGACCAGTAGCTTTTAGGGTCCTCCCATGTTCCCTCATCACAAATATGTAACTTTGGTTGGAAGAAAATACCCCCAAGGTGTTCAACATTGGCCCTAAGAGAAAAACGGCTCGGAGGAGGGAAACTGGTTATCAGGGATATTTGCTGGCCTCCCACCCCCGAGTGATCTTCCTGGTGTTGAAACAGAGGTACCTGCCAAGTTTGAACAAAAACTAATGAGAAATGAACGCTCGGGGCCAAAACCGAGCACCAGATCCCGAAAATGGCCGCAGTGGCGACGGCAAATGAAGTGGGTATTCTGCGACCCGTTCCCTGAATGACAAAACAGAGGTTCTCCCAAAAATCAGAGAAAACTGATGCAAAATGAATGCTCGGGACCAAAACCGCGCAGTTTGGGGTCCTGAAAATGGGCTGTGAGCACCGGAAGTGGTGTTCGGCTGCGAAGTGGGTTTCTGAGAACCCGGTGCTCCTCGGAACTATAAAACAGAGGTGCAAGCCAAAAACCGGAGAACTCGGAGATGGTTGGGCCCCGAAGCCGAGGCACACGCCTAACGGTCCCAAAACCGGAACCGCCCGAATGGGCAAAATGGCCTACGGCCACAAAAAGTAGCTCACGGCCACTGGGAGATAGTCTACGGGACCACTCCCTTCCCTCAGGAAAGAAAACAGAGAAAACCGAGTCTGGTTCGCAAATCGAGACAAGGCACAGAAGAGAGTTCGGAAGTCCGGAGGCAGGGTGCACGGCCGCGACTCTGAGACTTCTGAACGAGCACAGTATGCAACATCACCGAGCGCTCAATCGGTGACGTCTGAGTCTTAAGGTCGGTCAAAAATGGGGTGTCTACAGTTGCCCTTCTTTGACAGAACTCGGAAGTCATAAAAATGACGGGAGTGAATGTCAAAGCCTAGAGACGACCCATTTTTGACAAGGCCGAAGACTTAGACAATCATACAAGATAAATAGAAATGTGTGCCCGCAGGCAGGGGGGGCAAGAATGCAAATGATAGGCACGGAGCCAGGTGATTGTGCAAGTGCAACGAGCTGTAATGAAGCAAGTATTCGCAAATAGATGCAACAGTTATAAGCAAGAATGCAAAGCAACAGGATGCCAAATGTAACTCGATGTTCGTGCAAATGCAGCAGGCTGTAATGAAACAAGTATTCGCAAATAGATGCAACAGTTATAAGCAAGAATGCAAAGCAACAGGATGCCAAATGTAACTCGATGTTCGTGCAAATGCAAAGAGTCAGAATGAAGCAAGTATTCGCAAATAGATGCAATTATAAGAAAGAATACAAAGAAACAACTATATTTCATGCAGTTAGGAATGCGGAGAATTATTCAATTCTCGCCGATCTCACACGGAGAAGATACGATACCGCGCGATTCGTCCGGCCGAATGATGCAAAGGCACAAAATAGTGCGATACGCTAAACAAATACGATTGATTTGAAATGCACAAGATAAAGGCGATCGCAAAAATGGATCGATTTGAAATGCACAAGATAAAGGCGATACGCAAAACAAAGCGACGATTTGAAATGCACAAGATAAAGGCGATGCGCAAACAAAGCGATTGATAAACCGCACAAAAAAGGCGATCGCGCAAAATAGCGAATGATTTGAAATGCACAAGACAAGATGATTGAGGTGCGCAAAATAGCGCGATTGATTAACCGCACAAAATAAAGGCGGCGCAAAATAGCGCGATTGATTTGAAATGCACAAGACAAGGCGATTGAGGTGCGCAAAATAGCGCGATTGATTAACTGCACAAAACAGTGCGATGCGCAAAATAGCGCGAATGATTTGAAATGCACAAGACAGTGCGATTGAGGTGCGCAAAATAGCGCGATTGATTAACTGCACAAAACAGTGCGATGCGCAAAATAGCGCGAATGATTTGAAATGCACAAGACAGTGCGATTGAGGTGCGCAAAATAGCGCGATTGATTAATCGCACAAAATAAAGGCGATGCGCAAAATAGCGCGAATGATTTGAAATGCACAAGACAGTGCGATTGAGGTGCACAAAATAGCGCGATTGATTAACTGCACAAAACAGTGCGATGCGCAAAATAGCGCGAATGATTTGTAATGCACTAACAAGCGCAGGTGAAGTGTGCATGACAATGCGAGTAATGAGCATGGTGTGATTGATACACAAAGTGAGCAGAGTATGATAGATATACTAAAGGTGAACACAAAATGTGATAGATGCACTAAGTGAACGAGTATGATGGATATACTAAAGGTGCGTGATGGATACACAAAATGTGATATAGAAAATGAGAATGTATGTGATAGATACACAAAAATGAATGAAGTGTGATTGATACACTAAAATGAGAGAATTGTGATCGATACACTAAGTGAGATGAGAAAGAAACTTGATAGGTGCAATGCAATACAATGCATGATGCTTACGGAAAGCAATAAATGGACAAAGCGGCGCTTTTAGAAAGTACCTCATGGGGTGAGTGGCGGTGAACCGCTCTTCTCCAACGGGGATCTCCCCTCGTGCTGTTCGAACACTTTACCGTGACCTCACAGTATAAAGGCTTTGGAATACTGACAAGTAATAACATCTGCATGTAAGAGCTACGGCTGCTGCTTGTTTTCCTGATCATATTCACAACTTTCCCTATTCTCCAACGGGGTGACAGACTAGGTTGGTTCAGTATCCAGAACTGAGGCGCATACACATGCTATCTCAATCTATGGGGCTGCCATACAGATTTCAAGCCGAGGACATGCCTCTGGGTATTTAAACCAGACTCTAGTCTCGGAAATCCTCAACCTTATGCTTCTAGGCCACGCCATTCGAACTCTAGTTTCCACCGTCAGCTTGGTCTCCTAGGAACTCATCGCAAACACGCCCAAGATGCCTCTGGCAGGAATGGTACTCGTGGAGAGCACTTCGATCGCCATTCGCTTGAAGTAGACTTGATTTTGAGCTTGAGGTAGAGGCACACTCATACTTGAACATTGGCAAGACTCAAGAGGTACACACGAATATAGTCTCGAACTTATCAAGTTAGAACAAACTCGATGTCCGACAGTTTCCTTTTGCTTTTGCTTTTACCAAACTCATAGCTTCAGATAGGTCCCGGTTTCACTGTTTACATGACTGGGTTGAACCTGCGGTTTTATGAAAGAACAAATTCTATTTTGCACAAATGTGGGAACGGCACTAAGACACTCGAGCACAAAACGATTTTTGAAATTGAGAGTGAGCATAAGTTCTCAATCGGGTATTGAGCCTACGATCAATACAAAGACGCCACGACTCAACAAGAAAACAAAAGGCACATAACCTAGACACATCGAGTAACACTCGAGACGACTCAAAACAAGGATCGCGATAAAACAAAAAGACACGACACTCGACGCGCACAGGAGCCTGTTTCACCGGTATGTTTCCCATCCTTTCTTATTTGTGATTCTCACATCACTCGCCCTCAAGCTCGCTTTTTCAAAAAGCCCTTTTCTCACTTTTTCTCTCATTGCACATCTCTATTCTTCAATCTCTCATTTTTCAATCCCTCCCCGGGTGGTTGATGGATAAACAAAGAAGTTGTGGGCTCGTGCTCTAGCATTCTCGCTAGATTTTCTTTCTTCCGCCACTGCCTAGTGAAGTCCTCCCACAGAGGGGTTGTGCTACAAATGGGTATGTAGCAAATCTGCAGCTGACATCGGTCGATGATGCCCTGCTGGGAGTTTGGACGTGAGCAGATCTGTCCAGATGAGGGAGTGTAATGTCCGCCCTATTCCAACAGGTTCAGACTTGGCTTGATACCTCATTGCTTGGAGGATGTGAGAGCTTTTCGCCTTTGTTGTTAGCTTCCTGTGCCCTCTTCCCAGTAGAGCGCCTTCTTGGCAAGTATGGTGCCCTTTCCGCAAATGCATTGGCCTGAGGAAAAAGATGTAACACCTAACTCAACTGTGCCCCTAGTTCATCATTTTGACCATTTTTGTTCTTGGCTTTCTCCTAAAATATTTTGACCAAAATGAGAGTTAGATTAACATGATTGTTCGATTTTGATTTGAAATCATGCGTCAAAGCTTTGAGCATGAAAAATTTTCCTTTTTGAGTCCAGGAAAAGGTCCAGCTTTTGGAAAATGAAACAATTTTTCGAGAAAATTAGTCAACCTCAAGAAAATTCTCAAAAACTATTTTTGCAAACGCCAATGCTCAACAAGCGTGGAACCTACTCTTGAGATGCACAACCTCGAATCTGGAGGAAAACTGCCCTGCTTGAGGAAGGTTGCATGGCAACGGAAAGTTGCCCCTTGTTTGAACAGCACTGCGGCGCATTGAATGGCAACGGAAAGTTGCCCTTGTTTGGATGGCGTCATGAAAGACATTATAATCACCCTCGAGTGATGATGACAACCGAACTCTCGATCAGAGAAGGCAAAGATGATCAAAACCATTACATGGACACAATCGAATTTGAATCGTTTTTACTACCGACTTCGTGATGAAGTTGCTCACGATCCCAAACATGGGAATCAAGCCTTACGTAGTTCGGGGTTAAGGTACACTCGGGTATTTAACCTCTCCTTTTATGCTCTAACTTTTGCCAAGGCGCCTATTGCAGGTTTTCGACCTTGCGAGCTTTGTTCTTCTTTCTTTTCTTTTTCTTTTTTTTTTTTTTTTATTCTTTTCATCTTTCTTTTTTTTTTGCATTTTTCTTTTCTTTTCTTTTGCATTTTTTGTATCTTTGCATTTTTTCATCTTTTTCCTTTTTCATTCTTTTCTTTGCTCTAACTTTTGCTCGGTCGCCTTAGGTTTCGCCCAAATGAGCCTCTCAAAGGGTAAAAGTGTAACAAGTCCATGCCAAATGGTTTTGAGATTGAAGCCCTTTGTATCCGGAGAGTGGTCATTGTATTGATTTACAGAAGGATCCACCTTTGGCTCTTCGAGTACACCGGATATTTTTTGCCCCTAGTTCGAGAGGTGCTTCTGATCTAGCTTTGCAAGCTTCTTTTGTCGAGGTCTGATCTTCTTGATCTGACTTTGGTGCCTCTTGTTCGAGGGCTGCTTCAAATCTGGCCACACAGGCCTCACATCGTAGTTGACCGTTGAACCTTCTGAATTCAAGTTCAAGGTTTGGAAGCAAAGGGGTTGAGTCTCGAGGCCGAGAGCGATCCTAAGCTGCACAATCTCGAGAGCGATTCCACACATGTCTTCGCAGGACCGCGCAAAACATTTTTCGAAAGTTTTTAAGAAAGCGACAAATCGTCATACCAAGATAGTGTAGGATCAACTGGATCAAAGCCGTGGTCCTTCTCAAGACTACACTAACAAGCATGATTTCATTCATTAAGGGCTTAGTATGCCTCTTTCTCATTTGATCAAAGTTTTGCAAATCCCGAGGAATTCCTCCCTTTGTTTTCACCGCAGTTGTTCAAAAGGTTTTGAAAAACTTAGGTCAATACAATGACTTCAAGGCACAAGAGAGCAGTGGAGTGCAATCGCCATTTCATTCAAATCCCAAGACAACTAGCACACGGCGTAAGCAAATACGAGAGCGTGGAAATCACTGCTGTTTCATTCAAAATCTGTTGGCATAACTGGCTCCCTCGCAGAAACAGACTCAAAATAAAACAAAAGGACAAACGTAAAACAAAATGGTGACACTTGAGGTAACACCCCCGGAATCACCCGACTCCTATACAACAGACCGACTCGATACAACAAGATGACTCCACAACAAAAGAGACTTGGCTTAAAACAAAAGACAGACTCAAGACAAAACAACAAAATCGACCCAATACCCAAGTCGAAGCAAAACGGTATTTGCACATTGCTCGTAAGAAGGCGCGTGCCATTCCCACGCCCGAGTTGATCGAGCACCGCCCGCAGTGGTTCATCCCCGCTCATATAACATTATCCCCAAGTTCATCGACCCAAAGGCCGATAGACTTTCCGAGCTCGTGGGGAGGATGACCTCGTTGTCAAATAGATCTCAGACTTCATGGCGAAGACGGAAGCAATTATTGGTAGCATGGCGGTTCGCTAATGGAAGGCATGAGTCGGGTTGTGTGAGAGAGGGAGGTTCTTTGGTAGCGGCTGTGGCTCCAGGGGCTTCAGATGCCCTTGTTCAACAAGGATTTGGAAGGCTTTTGATAAAGGCATGTGGAGGGCATGGAAGACCCTCTGACCTCGGGGTTGGTACTTCAAGGCTTGTGGATTTTTGCTGGGCGCACCCGCAAAGGGATTGGCAGGTGCTGGCCTGGTTTGCTGATCTCTTCTAAGTGCAGGATTAGAGCTAACAGGATCATTTCTGGTACAACGGCCCTTTTTCCGGCTTGCCCCTTGATTCAAACTGCCCCCAACTTGAGTGGCGAAAACGCCGTCCACAGTTTTTGCAACGACTGTGAGCACTTGTTTTGTTCACCCCTCGGCTTTCAAAGCCTCAAACCAACAGAAGATGCTCATGGGGATCCATGCTCGCCTTACCTTATTCTTTCCACTCGCTTCCACTTTGCCACGGGATTGGCCTTCCTCAGATGTAGCCCGCCCCAAGCTTGGGGAGCCTTTTGACATGAACTCCCTGGTAGGCGATGTGGTCGATGATGGTGCCAATGTCCCGGAGGCCAGATCGGTCACAGTTCTTTGAAGATCTTTTATCATTCCCATCAGCTCGGAAGTAGTGGGTTCTCGGGTTTGAGATGATTGGGATTCAGGTGCATCCATCATGCATATGTCCATGCTTTCCGGGATAAACACCTCAGGCTTGGGTAGGTGGGCCGGGGAGATGTATACGCTGGGGTCATAGGTGGGTGGCAGTATATGGATGAGATTGAGGTAGGTAAGAGATGTTTGGTCATTGGGGTCTGAAGGTGGAGCTATCGTCCGGTTATCGATGAGATTTTGGACCTCATGACGAAGGCGGGAGCATAACTGCCGTGCCATCAAGGCCGATGGTACATACAGTACTTGGAGGGGTTATATCTGGCTGGGAGTGGGTTGGGAAGAGGTTGAGGATTGAGGGGTTTGAGATGCCCTTTTTCCATCAAGCCTTTTAGTGCGCTAGTCAAGCTCATATAGAGGGGGGTGAAAGTTCTGCCCTGAGCTCGGGCTGGGTCGGCTATTTGCAAGCTTGAATTGGCAAAAGGGTTGGTAGGATCAGATTGATTTCAGTATGCTCGAATAGTGCTACTTCCGACATTGGTACTTCTTGAAATCACCCTCCTTGTTGGTTCACTTGTTCAGGAATGATCCCCGTTGAACGATTCTCGACTGAACCCCGCTCATGCAAACTTTTGAAAGTGAATACCGAGCGACTATCAATTTCGCAACATATCATGCTCGAGGTTCCGCACCATCATCTGCACTTGATCCCTCTCGGCGGGCGGCGATCATCATCTGTCGCCTTTACTCTCCATCTCGCAACAAATTTCACAAAAGACTCTTGGGTTCTCGGGTTGCTTCAAGCTCTTGGATGGTCATTTCAACTGGTATTGTAGGAATATTGATCAACAAAGGCCTCAGCTAATTCTTCCCAGCTTTTGCTTCACTTTGTCCTCCAACCTAGTGTACCAAGTGGTCGCTACACCCTGTGGTTCTTCCATACAAAGAGAGTTTTGTGGCTTAGTCGCACCCATCGCTTTAGGACATCCAAGAAAAGTCGGATATGTATCATTGATCCTCGCACCGTCAAACGGTCAATATATGGCATTTTGAATCCGTCGAGTCAGACAAACAGACTCGGTGTGCCCATCCTCAATGTCGGAATGGAGTTAAGGCCATGTGCCCTTTTGAATTGCTTCTCAAGGTTCGCAATTTTCACCGGGTCGGATCGAGGTCATTAGCATCAAGGGATAACGCCTTATTAGGCCGCACTAAGGGTCTCAAAACTTGGGCTTGAGTCAACCCTTCGAGGACTTGGACATTGCAAATTTTCGCATTGGCGGAATTGGGTCAAAGTTCTATTGGGGTCCCAAAGTCGATGTGAGGCGACGCCCAGATGGGCGCTGCTTTCAATCTTGGTCTCAACTCGCATGGCGCTTCTCGATTCAACGTCATTACACGGCCACAAATTCTTCGAACCTTGTGCCATCACGGTCCGTTGAGTCCGAACAAAGGTGATGTGGATCGGATCGACGGATCAGATGAACCGGAGAGCCCTGACTGGCCTTTCTTTGCCTTGCCTCAGCGAAAGAACACTGGTTTCCCTTGAATTGAATTTCTGACCTAATCCAGTCTATCAGCACTAGTCCAATGTACCCGGGAGATATTGGAGCCTTCTGAAGCTATGGTTCCAGGACTACCCTCCTAGCAAAAGAGAAAAACAGACAGCACCTCAGCCTGATTTCACCAGAATAGATACAAACAAAGCTGAATGAGTGTGCTCTCTACTGAATTCTGCTCAAAAATTCCGCCTGTAAGCTGATACCTTCAGAGAAAACTGATTCCACCTAAAAGTGATGCCCGCAGGCCTGTTACCCAAAATACTGAATTGGTGCCCGCAGGTAACCGATTCTCAATCACTGACTGATGCCCGCAGGCATGATGCACCAACTCACAAACTGATGCCCGCAGGCCTGATGCCCAAAATACTGAATTGGTGCCCGCAGGCCTGATGCCTAAACTCATAAACTGATATATGCATTCCCTGTAGAGACGCACTCTAACAAGCACATAACAGATAAGTGAGAGCCAAAACACCCCTATGTTGGGGTAGGGTTTCCCTGTCCTATTTTGTCAGGAACTAGGGTTCACTACGCACGCAATGCTTCAAACAACCTATAAGCGGTAAGCAACCCGTCCTAGTTTGGAATGGTCACTATGGATCCGAATATGCACTAGGTCGAATGGTCAAGGGTGCCGTAAAAGAAACCGGATTTGTGTTCCCATCTTGGCAGAGCCAGAATCGACCTTACGGACATGCCTTGACAAGACAAGCCTTCGGCAAACCGCTCAGGAATAGCAGATGGCAAACACGGTGTCCTAGGCGCACCAAATGCAAATGCAATGCAAAGAAACACACAAGTGTAGTCAAAACCAGATATCATGAGTTCGAGTCAAGTTCTCTAAATCCCAGTGATGCGCGAATCGTAACAACGCCCATGAGGCCTCGCTTCTGATTCGGACTCGATTTTGTTCTGGTTCTAAATCTGAACCAAAGAGTCCAACTCGCAAATCGTTTTTGAAAAAGCAGTTTTTGAAAGAAGTGCCAAACATGGATGCTTTGCGGATATGTAGTCGCCACCTAAATATTTTTAAAATGGGAAATTTAGGAAACCCTGACTCGGTGCCGAAAGGCCACGTGTCCGTCATCACCAAAGTTGGCTCGGGAACTTGGGTACGATTGGGGAAGGTCACATCGTGAGCACCCCCGCTCGCCCGGTCGAAGACCGGCCTCTACTAACCATGATATCTATTTTTGAAAACTTTGTGAGTTCTTATTCCGGTTATTAGCCTAGTTTACTATGTGATGCTCGCAGCAAACAAGTATAGACTGGGCCGTCTGAATTGGAAATAAACATCTCATGTTTGTTTGTGAAAGATGGTTTGCTACCCGCAGGTAGGCTTAAAATGCAGATTTTGCCACAATCTAGTGGGCTTAACAAACAATTGATGAATTGCTCCAATTCAGATAACTCAACCTCCACCCACAGGCATTCAAGGCAGTTATATCACATAAGCACATAGCCTCATGGTAAGCATGCTATCATGGCAACACTCACACGCATGCAAGGATGCTAAAGCATAACCACTTACCGAGTACTCCAAGCCAAAACAGAAAATCGATTAGAAATCATGCATGATCCTAAGTATACTGAAATGCCTAATGCAACACATGCAAAATGCAACTATAGCAGGCTCGGCTATTCTAAAGATGGCATGTGAGATGCAACAGCTATCATATATTCAACTTGGAATTGAAATACAGATGCAGTTTGTATGATGCGCCGAGCCCGGTGCATGCAAAACAGATGAATGAATGCAAACATGCTATCATACTGTATGCTAAATGAGATATGCCTTATATCTAACCATCGTAAGCGGGTAAATAAAAGGGAGAAAGAAATGGGGGTTGGAAGACATACATCGCACTCACACACCCTTATTACAATTATGCCCTCGCGCAGAGGGTCCGAATAAATAATAATCTGATCCGAATGAAAGAATATCTGATCTGAATAAACAGATTCTAATTAATTAACAAATTAATTAAAAAAAGTAAAAGCGGCATGCAAGCCGAGGCCGCCTCGATAGATGATGTATCTTTGTCATGGCTTGGCGAAATCCTTTGGGATGCCTGATTAGCCTCTGTTTGCACTTTTCTCAAAATGCGCGCCAGATTCCGAAAAGTCGTTGATCCTCTATTTTCTTTGTAAGAGAGCGGGAAAGGGCATAGCAATGTATTTTCACAAATATATGCATGCTCGATCCTCGTGCCACCAATCACGCATACCGATGCATGATGGCCGAGAACAGTTGCACAACTCAATGTAGGGATGAATGCTACAACAAAACTTAACTCCATCATGGGTAATCCGGAGTGTCGGTGACTTGGGAATTGAGACCCGTTCCGTCACTCGGAGTACGAAACGTGCCTCGTTTCCCGTGCAATATGCATGATATGCATGAAATGCAACTAATATACAACCTAGCATGCACAATGCTATGAAAATGAGATGTCTCGAAATGCGTGTCCACAGGCACGCAAACCGAGGAATGCGGAATGACATGCGAAATGCAAATTGGGCTTATACCAACATGAGAGGGCCTCAGTCGCACTCACATAGGATGCCAGAATGATAAAAGGAGGTGCCTCGAAATGCGTGTCCACTGGACACGCAAACTGAGGTGATGATGTGAAATACAAATCGGATAGGACGGACGGTGCCTCGAAGTGCGTGCCCACAGGCGCGCAAACCGAGGCAAATGATGAGATGAAAATCGGATAAAACCGAAGTGCCTCGAAACGCGCGCCCACAGGCGCGCAAACCGAGGCGATGATGAAATGAAAATCGGATAAAATCGAAGTGCCTCGAAACGCGTGCGTGCCTGGTAGCGCAAACCGAGGCGATGATGAAATGAAAATCGGATAAACCGAAGTGCCAAAGCGCGTGCCTGAGCGCAAATCGAGGCGATGATGAAAGATGAAAATCGGATAAACCGAAGTGCCTCGGCAGCGTGCCTGGTAGCGCCGCAAATCGAGGCGATGATGAAATGCAATGAAATGGCACGGAATGCCGCGATGGGCTTACACCAACATGGGAGAGCCTCAGCTCACTCACGTAGGAGGCCGTCGGATAAAACGGAGGTGCCTCGAAGTGCGTGCCCGTAGGCACGCAAACCGAGGCGATGCATTAAGGCATAAAATGACATGGGAAATGATATGCAAGCATGAAAACCACTAAATGAAGGGGAAAACAGCCCCGAAATGATACGAAATAACAACCGAAGCATGCAATCATCCCGAAATGCGAAATTAGACACCCGAAATGGCCTATAGCCATACTAAACATGCAAAATTGATACACGAAAGCAAAAACAGTAGCAAGGCAGTCCCAAATATGGCATTTTTTCAGTACAAAACAAGGCCAAATTGTAAGCATAGATGGGTCAACATTAGCATGCAAGAATAAGGGCCAAAAGAGGGGTATTGAAGCAAGTAGTATATACAAACCCAAAATGAACAAACATGATTCTACAACATTGAATAGGGCCTAAAAATAAGCACATTTACAGAAGATGGCAGCCCCAAAAACAGAATATAAACATGCTATAAATTCCATGCAAAATGGAGCTCAAAAGAGGTTATAACAAGAGATATGCAAAGCATGCACCAAACAACAAAACTTTATTCATGAAACATGTAGAGGGGGTCAAAATAAGACCCCTTTCAGTTCTGACCAAGGACTAAAACCAAAAGCACAAAAGGATTAAAAAAAATACAAGAATTAGGGCCCAAAGTGGATTTCAAAGGGAGGTGGTATATGGGATGGCCAAATGAGGTTGAGCCCTTCTACAATGTTGTAGAGGGGCTCAATATAAGCACAAAACCATTAGGGGTCGGAGCCCCAAAAACAAATGCAAATAGACTAAAAATAGCATGCAAGATTATGACATATAAGTTAGGTATTGAAACAAGTGTATTATGGAAGCACCAAATGAAGTTGAGCCCTTCTACAAAGTTGTAGAGGGGCTCAAAATAAGCCTAAAACCAGTAGGGGTCGGAGCCCCAATTCTCAACCAATTGGAGTAGAGAAATGAATCAAGAAAAAGCCCTAAAAGTTGGTTTTGAAGACTTACCCTTGAAGACTTGTCTTTCTTTGCTTCTTGGCTTGGATTTGTAGCCTCTTGACCTCTGAAGAACACTTCCTTGCTGCTGGAATCGAAGTTGGAATGGTGAAGCTAGGTGTTGGTGAAGAAATCAAGCAAGACTTGAAGCTTTTTTGAAGGTTTTGGCTATGGAGATTAGGGTTTTTGCTTAAGTGTTCTTGAAGACAATTTTTGTAACCTTGAGGAAGGAGCTGTTGGTCCCTTTAAATAGGCACAAAAAGGTGTAAAAGGGGAGGGAGAAGCATCCAAGCTTTCCCTCCCAAAATATCCCCCGGATGGGGAGATATTTTGACAAAAATATCCGGACAAATGAACAGCCGAAAGCAAGAATCGCCGCCAGAAGTTTTACGGGAGGTGGCCACCCACCCCACCTGGTCGGCCAGCCACTCACCATGGCCGGCCGGCCACCACCAAAAAATGAACAAAAGATTTTCTGGCCGACCAGTATAGAAAGGTGTCTTCCCAAGTGTGTAGAATAAGGCCCCATGGTCGAAATCTGGCAACTCTGAAGCAGGAGTCACAACATAGAGCTTGAAGAAGAGGCCCAAAAATGAACTTCACAATTTCTGGCCGACCACCAACATTTTGTGTCCTCCTGATGTGTAGAACAAGGATCCAAGGTTGAAATTTGGCAACACCGGGCAGAGCCACAACATAGAGCTTGAAGGAGAGGCCCAAAATGAAACCCATAGTTTCGGCCGACCAAGAGCTTTTAGGGTCCTCCCATGTTCCCTCATCACAAATATGTAACTTTGGTTGGAAGAAAATACCCCCAAGGTGTTCAACATTGGCCCTATGAGAAAACGGGCTCGGAGGAGCGAAACCCAGTTATCTCGGGATAATTGCTGGCCTCCCACCCCCAAAGTGATCTTCCCGGTGTTGAAACAGAGGTACCGCCAAATTTGAACAAAACTAATGAGAAATGAACGCCGGGGCCAAAACCGAGCACCGATCCCAAAATGGGCCGCAGTCTTGGAAGTGGCGACGGCAATGGGTATTCGCGACCCCAGTGTCCCTCGGAATGACAAAACAGAGGTTCCTGCCAAAAATCAGAGAAAACTGATGCAAAATGAATGCTCGGGACCAAAACCGCGCAGTTTGGGGTCCCGAAAATGGGCTGTGAGCACCGGAAGTGGTGTTCGGCTGCGAAGTGGGTTTCTGAGACCCCAGTGCTCCTCGGAACTATAAAACAGAGGTGCAAGCCAAAAACCGGAGAACTCGGAGATGGTTGGGCGGTCCCGAGCCGAGGCACACGGCCTAACGGTCCCGAAAACCGGGAACCGGGCTCCGAAATGGGCAAAATGGCCTACGGCCACAAAAAGTAGCTCACGGCCACTGGGAGATAGTCTACGGGACCACTCCCTTCCCTCAGGAAAGAAAACAGAGAAAACCGAGTCTGGTTCGCAAATCGAGACAAGGCACAGAAGAGAGTTCGGAAGTCCGGAGGCAGGGCGCACGGCCGCGACTCTGAGACTTCTGAACGAGCACAGTATGCAACATCACCGAGCGCTCAATCGGTGACGTCTGAGTCTTAAGGTCGGTCAAAAATGGGGTGTCTACACACACCAACTCCGGACCTATGATAGGTGCATTACCTACCTCGGCCCAACACACAGGAGACTTCAGCCATACAAGGCCTAAAATGGGGTTTTGCTAATACTCGATTGGAAGCTATTGTTGTAGGCAAACTCCACTAAAGGTAAGTGCCTCTCCCACGACCCTTTAAAGTCAAGAACACAACCCCGAAGCATGTCCTCTAGAATCTGAATAGTACGCTCTGACTGCCCGTCAGTTTGAGGATGATAGACGATACTAAAAGTCAATCTAATGCCAAAGAATTCTGTAGGCTCTACTACAACCTAGCCGTAAAATGCAAATCTCTATCCGAAGCAATAGTTACAGGGACCCCAAGAAGTTAAACAATGTCCCTAACATAAAGATCGGCAAAATAATCTACTGAGTCACTCATGCGCATAGGTACAAAGTGTGCTAACTTAGTTAACTGATCAATTATCACCCAAATGGCATCATTACCCCGTTGAGTCCTTGGAAGACCCACAACAAAATCCATTGTGACATTCTCCCACTTCCACTTGGCTATAGGCAAGGGTTACAACAAACTCGCTTGCCTCTGATGCTCGGCCTTTGACAAATAAGGCACCTCGATACAAATACGGCTACGTCCTTTTCATCCCCTTCCAGCAAAACTGGCGACTAAGGTCGTGATACATCTTTGTGCCTCTCGGATGTACCACAAGGCGTGAATGGTGAAACTCTTAGAGAACCTTATCTGAACAAGACTCCGGCACGAAAAGACGATCAAGGTATCTAACACTCGAGTCAGAATACACGTTCAAGCCCTTCTCTACCGTCCCACTAGAAATCTTCTTCTGGAGGGTTTCTACCTCAAGATCACCTCTCTGTGCTTTTATAACTCAATTCACAATTGTAGGTTGTGCAACTGCAGTAAACAAAGTAATCGACTTAACGAACTCGCCAAGATGTAAGCCAAACTCACCAATGGCACCCAACATCTCCTATTCCCAGATGACAATACTAGCTATACTGCTAAAGGATTTCATACTCAATACATCGACCACTACATTGGCCTTTCCCGAATGTTAGTGCAACTCAAAATTATAGTCCTCCATAAACTCCATCCACCTTCTTTGCCTCAAATTTAGATCTTTTTATGAAAATAGTTACTACAAACTCTTGTGATCGAAGAATACCACAAACTTTTCACCATACAAGTAATGCCTCTAAATCTTCAAGGCAAAGATTACTACTGCTAGCTCTAGGTCATGTGTAGGATAATTCCTCTTGTGTGTTTTCGACTAACATAAACCATACGCTACTACTTTTCCCTCTTACATCAAGACATAACCCAAACCTTACCGTGATACATCACAATACACAGAATAGCCCAAACCCCTCTCCGAAATAATCAACACTAGAGCAGTGGTAAGTTTAACCTTACGTTCTTAGAGGCGCCATCACCCGAGTCTGCAAGAAAGTAGTGAAGTCGCCAGGCTCATGGTACCAATCACTGTCCTCCCCTAGTATCAAGAAGTCAATCTAGGGCTCGTCATGGAGGTCGTCTACTACCCTCATGTTGGGAGGAGGAATATGTGGGATGTCGAGATCAACTATGCCTCGTGTCTGACAAATGAACCGCTCTCCTAAGTAATATGTCCTGCTAAAGGGGCCCTCAAATAGAATCCGTATGGTGGAGACATGTCATGCAGCAACGTAAGTCGTCCTCGCTGCCTGAAGGATACCTGCCTAGGGGTGCCAATCAACCTGTAGAAGCGGATGTCAGATGTCAAAGATCTAAATAGTATGGAAACACAGTATGGAAACAACGGTATAGAAGCACGATATGAGAATGACAAGGCAAAGATGGAAAGCAGTGATCGGAAGCAAGATAAGAGTGGAAACAATAGTATGGTAACAGTGTAATGTGCACATAGTATGTAAAAGTTAAAGGTTAGCATTTTGTTACCTGATCCATTGTGATGGTGTCAAAGAAACGATGAAAGTAAGGGAAGTCTCGGTCCACGCGGCGGCGTCGCTCAAATCGAGAGTTGTACTACCGAGAGTGGGGTACTGACAACTCAATCGGCCTTACTAGGACCGAAGCCAAGGAGGTGAAATATGTATAAACCCATAGTTCCAAGCAAAAAGACATAGATAAAATAAATAAGCAGTTATGAACAGAGCAGATAAGCAGATACATACAAGAAATGCAAAACAATAATGAATAGAAAATGCAAATGCAAAATTGAACAGAAAGTAAGTATGAGGTGTACCTCCAAACCCTCTAGTGGCCGCCAAGTGTATCCGCCTTTTAGCGGGATACGAAAATCATGTAGCAGTATAAGGTGGCTAAGTTGGCGCCACCACAGTCACACTCTTTCACCTATGGTAGGTGCACCAGTGCTCTTAGGAGGTATAACCCCACAGTATTTTCCCTGTTCGCAAACAGGGTAGTATCGAAGAGATATATAAGGAAGCTGTGGGTATACTGGGCGACCTCATCTAGAATAACTGGTTGAAAGTCGTAGAAGTGATCAAAGAACCAACTGTACCTCACCATCCTGTGGCTGGTGGTATTTGGGATTGCCTTGAGGAGCTAGCACTGTGCGGCTCTTCACTGCATCATATCAGGACAAATGAGATTGTGCTGCCAACCCCTACCCATAGGCCAGTGAGCATCGAAAAGTCATATGGAGTCAGGGTTAGCTCCCCGATCGACAAGAAATGGAACGAGTCAGTGGTGTCCTACCATCTCTCTACCAAGGCCCCGTAAAGCAATGGCTCAGCCCTCATCTGTATAAGCCCTGAACAAAAAGGCCCGAAACCGACAGCATTAACACATGTGTGAACCTCTACGGGGAAGCCTCTCATACCAGTGCCGAGGGCCGGATGTGGACCCATAACCGCCAACCCTCCAGGCTATCACCTGCAAATGGGGAATGTTATCAATACGTGTGTAATAGTGATAAGTGTAGACGCGCCCTTGGGCTTTGCTACTACAATTCGGACTCAAATGTCATGGTTCTGAATCTAATCCCGCAAAGGGCAATGCGGGATCGATAAATCACCAAAGAGTCCAAATCCGGCAAATCGTTTTGGAAAACTGATTTTTAAGAAAGAAGTGCCAAACATGGACTGCTTTGCCAAATACAGAGTCGCCATCTAAATATTTTGTTTTGGGGGAATTTAGGAAACCCTGACTCGTGCCTAAGGCCACGTGTCTATTATCACCAAAGTTGCCTCGGCTCAAGAACTTGGGTACGATTGGGGAAGGTCATCTATGAGCACCCCCGCTCGCCCAATCAAAGATCGGTCTATACTAAACATGATATCTGGTTTTTTTGAAAACACATGAGTTCTTATTCCGGTTAATTAGCTAGAATTACTATGTGATGCGCACAACACACAAGTATAGACTAGATCGCCTAATTTAGAACAAAGCATCGCATATCCGTTTGTTTGGAAATGGTTTGAAGTTTGCTACTCGTAAGTAGGCTAAAACACGGATTTCAATGAATTGTTCCAATTCAAGTAATCCAAACTTCACCCACAGGCATTCAGGCAGTTATATCATATAAGCAATTAGTCTCATGGCAGGCATGCTGTCATGTTAACACTCACACACATGCAAGATGCTAAAGCATAAACACTTACAGTGTACTCCGAGCCAAGACAAAGAACTAGTTAGTAATCAAATACATGGTCCTAGCTCATGTTAAGATGGCTAATGCAACACATGCGGAATGTAATTAGAAATAGGCTCGGCTATTCTAAGATGGCATATGAGATGCGACAATTCGATACATGTATTCAAGTAAGAATTGAAATACAATGCAGTTAGTATGATGCACCGAGCCTAGTGCATGCAATACAGATGAATGGATGCAAACATGCGAGCATAAGTATGCTAAATGAAATGTGCCCTAAAACTAACCATCGTAAGCGGTTAAGTAAAAGGGAGAAAGAAATGGGGTTTGGAAGACATGCATCACACACACGCACGCTTATTACACCAAATGGCCCTCTCGACGGAGGGTCCAAAAGAATAATACACATCAACTAATTAACTAACTAACAAGCTAATTAATTATTACACAACCAAATCGAAATAAATAATTATTCTAAGTTATTAAAACACCGAAATAGCCTTGAGAAGAGGGATGAATGCATGTTAGGACGGCTTCGCTAGGAAATGTGTTGCCATGCTTCATGTTACCTCTGTTTGCACTGCTATGTACCTCTGAAAACTGTGCCAACTTCTGTGACACTTCTGAACCACCTTGGGGGCATGCTAAGAGGCCATCAGCCAAAAAATAAGGCCATTGGCCAAAGGAATGGTGTCATCAACCACTAATAAGGCTCTCGGCTAGGAATAGTTAGCTGGTCGGTACTGAATATGGTCGGTCGTCCATTTCTTCTTGCAGACTGCTCCTATTGCTGCAGTAGAGGACAAACAGAGCATGGCAATGCATTTACAAGACAATGTTTGCACAACTACACCCCTTATCATGTTTGAGACTTAAAGGAGTGTAGTTCTTGACCCTCGAACCATTAATCACGCATTCCAATGCATGATGGCCAAAGGAGCCAAGTGTGCAATTCAATATCAAATGAAATGCACAAAAAACACATAAGAGGCCCCCAACCTCCATCATGCTTGATCAAGAGGCAAAGGAATGCACACACAATGCAATACAACCTAATCATGCAAGCAAGCATGTAAGCAACTCAAGCATGCAACAAGATTATGCAATGCAATTAACATGCAATAGGCATACAACCTAAATATGCAAACATGCATAGCATGCAACAACATGCAAAAACATACCAAGCACGCGAAATGCAACCTAAGCATGCAAACATGCAAGGATGGGCAAGCATGCAACAACATGTAATGTGCTAAGTATGCAACAAGCATGCAACAACATGCAAGGCAAGCATGCAACATGATGCGGAGATGGACTTAAACTAAAATGGATAGCTCTCAAACATGCCCAAGTCAGTGGCCAATAGTGCTAAAATGATGGTACCAAAATGCAAAACAAACAAGTATGCTAATTGGCCCATAAGCTAGGCAATAAGACACAACTCTCAAGCATGAGCAAGGTGTGACAACATGAGAATGTGGCAATGTAATAAGCTCTAAAAATATGTGAGGAATGATGCCAAATCAACCAAACGAAGTAAGCAAAGCGTTCAAGGAAGTCCAAAGCTTAAGGCTAGCCAAAGGACTCAAACCATGGCCACATGAAGCAAGCCCCAAAGGGCCAAGGGCACTCAAAACAGTCCTAAGGCAGGTCAATACAAGACCAAAAATATGCTCGAAACTAGCCAACATAAGCTAGAATACAAGTCCAAAAGCATGAGGCATGCACGGCTACAAAAGGGGTGTTACACTACACCTATCAAAACCAAACATGGCATGACTTAACCAATGAAAAATAGAGTTATGGCATGTTAAAATGAGCCCAAAAACCCACTTAGATGGCATCCCAAAGGCCTAAGCATGGAGGCATGCACAATGGTTCATTCATAAGGCATAAAACATCAATTCTTTAAAGCATTAAAGGAGTGATAAGTGCAAGTGTATGAGCACATTACATGGACTGAAATAACATAACAAATGATTCCAAATCATTGAAATGGCCCAAGTAAAGCATGCTAGTGACTTGGACACTCAAAGCTAATAAGCAAGAATGCCTTATGGCTATACAAAACATGGCATATATGACCAAAACAACACAAATCAGACCTTAAACATGGTAAAACATGAACAAAGTCTTCTCAGAACTAAGCGAAAAGCATGCTAAAATGATATGTTAAAGCATGAGACACATTAGGCTATTTCATGGAAATGCACTACAAGTGCGTGGAGCATGCAAGGAGCTATTAAACCAAACCCTAACACAGGTATGACATGGTAAAATAAGCCCAAGAACATGCTGAAATGGACACAACATAGGCTAGAATGACATGCTACTTCATGAAGCATACAAAGCTAGTGTGTGTGATTTACACTACAAGTGTATAAACCATGTACGGAATGACCGAGACAAGCAAAAATAGTGGTGAGACTCAGCGAAATAGCCACAAATACATACTAAAATATGGCCAACATGAACTTAACAAACATGCTCACACATGAGACATATTAAGACAAATATTGAAAACACAAGGAGAGGGGATGACCTTCTCCTTTTTGGGACCTTAAAACACCATTCCCACCATTGAAATCCCTCTAGATTTCATTGGTGGGAAGGCCAAAACAAGGTGATCCCAAGGCTTAAAAAGAAGGCACAAGAATAAGGCCAAACAAGGCCTAAGATGGGGTAAACAACCCCAAACCAAAAAGTGACCTTAAAAAAAGGTCTAAAGCTTGTAAAATTAGAACTTTTATCAGTTAAGAGTTAAGCTTAAAACAATAAGCAAGAAGGTCTAAAAGCTTAAGCAAGAATGGGGGTTTAAAAGCAAGGAGCTCACCCTTGAAGACCACCTTCAAGAACACCACTCCAGTAGCCTCCTCTGACCAAAACCAGTCCAAGAACTCTGAAATCAACCTCAAGGGACCTCAGCCCCAAGAGGATGGTGTTCTACTACGTGTTTGTGTGCAATAGTAAGACAATACTACACTTTAGAGCACAAAATAGGATTAAACAAAGGAATATAGATACAAAACTATATCTATCTCTCAAGACTCAATTTTATGAACCCTTGACGAGGGAGGAGATGGTTCTCTCTTATAGAGAACCAAAAGCAAAGCTTCTTGAGGAAGCTAAGCAAAGGGGCAAATCCCTCCATACATGTGTATGGAGGAGGGGAATTATGCATGCCAGCTGTCACAGCTGGCACAAAATATCTGCATAAAGCAGATGAACAGGGTTCGGCCAGAAAACATGGCCGATCGACCAACACAAGGGCCGGCTGACCAAATAAAGTGCCGATCGGCCAACACTTTTGGCCGATGGCAAGAAAACAAGGCCGATGGCTTCAAGCCTTGGCCGATGGGTTGAGGGGATGGCCAACAAGCCACCTTTTTCCCTCAGAAGCAAAAACACAAGTGCTTGGTCCATAACCAAGCACAAAACAGACAAGTTGAGAGATCTTAAGGCAAGGCGCGCGGCCGAGACCTCCGGGAACTCAAAACGAACATGAACATGGATGATCATCGAGTGTTCAAATGATGACGTCCAAGTCTTGAGGATGGTAAAAAATGGGGTGTCTACAACAAGTAGTTTGCTTACAAGATTCAACATATGTGCAAAACAGAGGAAATGTTGCTTACCATGAAGGCATCGGCGGACAAGTGCTCCGCTGGCTCTCACAGCAAAATGTCCTCATCTATTCCTGGGATAAGGCCCTCAAATCTCAAGATACCACCTAGGGTCAGAATGTGTGTACGTGGCTGGTAGGTGGTTGCGTCGAATGGCTTGTCGGCAAGAGAAGGAAGTGCAGGCTCGAGAACGTCCTCAATCTCAATATTCGCACCTAAGACGGCACCAATACCCATAACGGGGTTGGGGATAGGGACCTCATCGCTAGCTATGGGGATGTACGAGAGAAAATGAGAAAATATGCAAAACAGTGAGAGGGTAAGTGAGATTGAGTGAAAATCCAAAAAAAGAAAAAAACCAAAACCCTATGAGAAAGAAAGTAAACAGAAAGGAAAAATCAAAGGAGGAGGAAGGGAAAATGTGAGTAAAGGTGTGAGAATCTAAGGAAATCCAAGAGGAATCCCAAAACTTAACCAAAACAAGTTTTGTTTGGTTCAAAATATAGAGGATTGAAAGGGTTTTAAGGAAAAATTTGCAAGGATTGTTGGGTAACTCAAGGAAAGGGGAAATCTAGAGAGAAAGGGAGGTTAGAGAGAGACGAGAGGGAGTTTCGAATGGGAGTGTGTGAGAAAATGAGGGTTGGGTTTGTTTAAAACAACCATGGCTCACGAAATGACCGAACTACCCCCGTGCCGCTATCGCGACCCGGTTGGCTCTGTTGGTGCCCGGCCGTGCTTCATTAGGGCCCAACCAGCCCCAAATGCAACCCAATTTTTTTGTTTTTGTTTGTTTTAGTGTTGGGCCTCGATCTGAATTTGGGAAAAGTGGAAACAAAAAAAAAAGAAAGCAGAAGTGAAAAAAAAAAAACAGTGAGGAAAAAAGAAAAATGGTGAAGGAAAATAAGAGAAGAAAAGAGAAAAGAAAAAAGGGAGAAAAATAAGGGAAGAGTAAGAGGAGGGAAAAAGGAGAATTTGTTCCTCTTTGATGGTTTTGGTTTTGTTTCATTAGTTGCGTCAGCATCTCATAATTTGGTTCAAATTCTTAATTTGTTCTGTTAAGTTCTGTTAATTTATCCCGTTATTTTCGGATTTCACGCACTGTGGAATCCTGGTCCAAATTACATGCTTAATTAGGCCTATTTTCGAAACAATTATTTTGCTTGTTTTGCTTTTATGAAGCCTTGTTTAGTTTGTAAAATTCGCGTTCGAATCTTCGTCAAAATTCGTGTTTATGTCTTATACCTCGACTTGAGTCATCTCTGTGGGCCTTATGGCTTTATTTCTGAGGCCTTCTTGGGAATGACATAATCTCGCTCCATTCTGAATTTGTCTGCTTCTAAATTTGGCTTCTTATCCATTATCTTGATTTCCTTCTTTTGCATGCGACACGTTAGGATTGTTTACCTTGGTTAAAAACAACAGGTGCTCCTATTTGTTCACACCACCTTTCCTCCTCTCACATGCAACGCGTGAGGATTGTTCAACTCAGTTAAAAACAACAGGTGCCCCTGTTTTTTCACACCACCTTTCCTCCTCTCGCGTGCGACGCATTAGGATTGTTTACCTCGATTAAAAACAACAGGTGCACCTGCTTGTTCACACCATCTTTCCTCCTCTCACGTGCAATATGTGAGGATTGTTCAATTCAGTTAAAAACAATAGGTGCCCCTATTTGTTCACACCCCCTTTTCTCCTCTCGCGTGCGACGTGTTAGGATTGTTTACCTTGGTTAAAAACAACAGGTGCGCCTGTTTGTTCACACCGCCTTTCCTCCTCTCGTATGCGATGCATGAGGATTGTTTACCTTGGTTAAGAATGGCATGTGCACCTGTTTGTTCACACCAATTTTTCTCTTTTCGCGTGTGATGCATTAAGATCTCAAGTTACTCAGTTAAAAGTGTTAGGTGTGTTTGGGGTTCACACCATTCTCCGCCCTCTCTGTGTGAGACACAATTTGGCATGGAGCTTTTCTTCTCTCTAGATGTGACGTAGTCTGGCTTGTATCTTTTTCACCCTTCCTACGTGAGGTGTAGTTAGGTTTGCATTTTCTTACATCCTCTCTAATGAGACATAGTTTGGTTTGTGCTTTCTTTGTCCTTCCCGTGGGAGACATGTTTATTTACTTGCTTCTTTCCGTGTGAGACACGGCTTAGTTTGTTTTGCTTGGATTTATGCTTTTGTTCAAGTGTTGTATTCTTGTTATCACTTGTTGCATTGCTTCATCACTTGTTAGCACACGTATGAATGTTTCATTGCATTGTTTCATTGCATGATCATAAGTTATGATTTCTGCATGTCATTTTCCATTTTCCCCTTGAACTACGCAAGTTTGATTCCTTGTAAAGAGACACGTAGGCAACCTTCGGGTTCAACCTTTGGTATTTGTATTTTAGTTTATTTTTCTTGCCCAAATCTTACGACCGCATCAAATGGGTCATCTCTGGGCTTCGACATTCACTCACATCATTTTATGACTTCAAGCTCTGTCAAAGAGGGGCAACTGTAGACACCCTATTTTTGACCACCCGTAAGACTTACGCGCTTGGTCCATTGCCCTCAATGATGAAAACTGCATTATGTGATTTGAGTTCTCGATGAGGGAATCTAAGGTCGAGCCCCGAAATAATCCCAAAACCTTCCTACTTGTCTCATTCTTACCTCAGAGGTTCATTTTTGACCGTTGTGCCACCTTAGGGGAGTACGGTAGCACATTAGGGCTCGGCCGTGCCCCATTGGGCACCGGTCGTGCCTTGATGGTGATACACACTATTTTGGGTGAGAGCCCGCCAGCTGTCTTTTTTTGAAGATATTTTCGACTTGTTTTGTTCAAATTCTATAAAAACGAGGTTATACCTCTGCTTTGAGGGCTGAAAATTTTCAAAAGAACATATACACACAAGAGAGAGCTCCTTCTTCCTATACAAGTCACCTTTGAGCCAACCTATCTCTCTTGATCAATATCCATAAACCATACATCACCTTAGATCATAACCTTAGAGCTTGGGTTGAGGCTTGGGCATCACAATTCAAGCTTAAGAGTGTGTTTGAACCAAGTTTGTGTTACAAACAAGAGCTTACTTCTTTGAGAGGTATAAGCTTATCACCTTCTCTTTTACTTCTTGTTCTATCTCTTACTATCTACTTCTTGTGTTTTTGTGCTGTTTTGAATCCATTTCAAGTGTTTAAACTTGGGTTTGGATAGTTACCAAAGGGTATAGAAGCTTAACACCTCCTCTTGCACCTTATTTCATAGCTCAAGCCTTTGTGTTTACACTCTCTTCTTTGCCTTTTAAACTGATTTTCAGAGCTTGGAAAAGGCTAAAAATATATAGTTTGAAGTCTCAAAATAGAGAGGTTAGCCACCTCTCCTTGCTTTTCATTCACTAACTTAGCTTTGCCTTATTCTTTCTTACCTTTTTTATGCTCTCCCACATGATTTTTGGTCACTGTTTTTAGTATATTAGGGGTTGTTGTAGGGTTGTTGCAATTTATTTAATTAGTATATGCTTGAATATCAAAGCTTGTTACATTGTAAGTCTTCACATCTAGCTTGTTATGTTGTGTTATGCATGTTCCGATAGCTTTTCTATGATTAATTAAGAATCAATCTCGCAATCATGTCTGCAATCTCCCTCATTTCTTCTTTTCTTCTTGTTTGAGAGTTATTTCAACCGGTTGATGGTTATTCAAAATATGAGCTAGAGACCTATACTTAATGGCTTAATCTCTACGGAGGTTTATTGTCAAAGGCATGGTCTCTCCTTCATATTTAGGAGTACTTCTAGTTTCACGTTTTTCTCATTTAGCGGACTTAACCATCACCTTGGACAAATGGATTAAAGAATGGACAAGACTAATGAAATTGGCTTAAAATTGGATCAACCTACGTAAAGAAAATGAATAAGGTCGCTTGGGCTTGGCTGAACGTTATGCCGAGTCTATTATGTCAAGAGTCGTCACACGTCAATTCATGGTGTTTTGACGACCCTTGAAGTGTCTTTACTTCCCCCCTTTGAGCTCACTCCATGATAAAGGGGAGGGGTTGGTGTTAATTCATTGCATTCATTGATTTTTGTCCAAATCATGGCCGAAATCATTAAGCAAACAACTTGCTCATTGATGGTTTTGGAAATAATTTCATTCTTTTCTTGAGGCTTTCCATGAAAGAGAAGTGTAAGAGGGGCAAACAAGGCTCAGAAAATTCTGTCTACACTGTTTTCACCTCAGAGCACAAAAACGGAGTTTTGCATAAAATTAGGGCACAACCATCTCTATTTGGGCCCGACCGGGCTTCATTAACGGCCTGCTGGGCCCTAATGTTTGGTAAACAGAGTGGTTTGCAGAAAACAGAGGATAGTGGCTAAAAGTGAAACAAGGCAAATTCCAAGGAAGGCAGACAGAGTTGTTTTGAAAACGGTCACATGCATGCCATCTTTGTGCTTTTTGGTTCTATCAGATGTTGTAAATTAATGCTTTCATTATCATTGTAATTAAACATAAATAGCATTACTGTAATGATTATGAATGTTCATTGTTGATTAACTTAGATAGTTAGATTTATTGTTCATCCTTGTGGTAATAAATTAGGTAATTAGCTTATTTATTATTATTAGTCTTTGTTGTAATAACTTTGCTAATTAGTTGTTTATTCATTCATTTTGTTTTGTAATAGTTAGTTTAATTCGAACACTTGGACATTCATTGGACCCTCTTGCATGAGGGCAAATATGTAATAACGCGTATGTCTTCCAACCCCCATTTCTTTCTCTCTTTTATTTACCCGCTTATAATAGTAGTGTAGAGCATCATGTTTCTTAACATTTCTCATGTTCACATACACTCGTCTCACATGCATTTGGGTTCGGCTCATCATACTAACCAATGTCAATTTCACTTTCATTGTTTGAATACGTGATTTATCACATGTCTTGGAATTAGATCATATACCATGCTCATAGCTAAGCCTATAAAAGTGGCATAAATGTGTGCATTGCATTAGACACGTTGTATGGTTTAGGAACATGCATGTTTTCTAATAATTTTTTCTCTATTTGGCTTGTCTTTGAGTACTAGGTGAGCACTTATTGTTTTAGCATATTACATTGAATGTTTGTGTTGCCATATCGAGCATGCTTTCCATGAGGTTAAGTGCTTAAGTGATATACTTGTTTGAATGCCTGTAGATGAATGCTAATTACTAAAATTGGGATAAGTTGATAAATGTACATACAAGCTCGCTTTTTTCAAATGACGACTATCAAAAACAATTTTCAAACAAACATGAAATCAAAGCGTTCTAACTTTTGCAAATTAGTTTATACTTGTGTGTAACACATAGTAATGTTAGTCTAATAATCAAAACAAGAGCATATAATGTAAACAAGAATCACATCATGATTAGTAGAGGCCGATCTTTGATCAGGCGAGTAGGGTGCTTAATTCATGGCATTCCCCTCTTGTACCTAAGTTCTCGAGCCGAGACACTTTGGTGATTACGGATAAGTGGTCTTTGGCATGAGTCACGAGTTTCCTCAATTTTTCAAAAATATTAAGTGGCGACTCTGAAATCTGGTAATGCAGTCCATTTTTTGGCATTTTTTGGCATTTTTTATTCAAATCGATTTTCCAAAAGAATTGTCAGATTTGGACTCTTTTTGTGTTTTCACTGTTTCACATTGCATTTGTAAAATCAGATTCAGAACCACGGGAGTCTAAACTCTAGGGCTAGTCGTATCCGAAAAGAGCACGAAAAGCAAGCTACAACAACTTCGAGCTGTAGCCAACCTCTTATGGATAAGTGCAACCTTCTCCGTCGTTTCTCGGACCAACTTCGAGCCCAACATTGGTGCATCACCCACCTCAGCCCAACACATGGGATATTTACATGGTCAGCCATACAAGGCCTCAAATAGTGCCATGCCAATGCTTGATTGGAAGCTATTATTATTGGCAAACTCCACTAGGGGCAAGTGCCTTTCCCAAGAACCCTTAAAGTCAAGAACACAACCCCGAAGCATATCCTCTAAAACCTAAATGGTGCGCTTTAACTACCCGTCAGTCTGAGGATGATATGCTGTGCTAAAAGTCAATTTCGTGCCCAAGGCACTCTGTAGGCTCTACCATAACCAAGTCGTGAAACACGAATCTTTATCTGAAACAATCATCACTAGGACCCCATGCAACCTCACTATGTCCCTACTGAAAAGATTAGCAGGATGATTGACCGAGTCACTCACACGCATAGGAATAAAGTGTGTTGACTTCATCAACCAATCAACTACCACCCAAATAGTGTCACTACCCCGCTGAGTTCTAAGAAGACCCACGACAAAATCTATTGTGATGTGATCCCACTTCCACTCGGCTATAGGCAAGGGTTGTAACAAACCCACTGGCTCTGATGTTTGGCATTCACTTGTTGACAAGTAAGGCACCTCGATACAAACACGGCTACATCCTTCTTCATACCTATCCACCAAAACTGGAAACTAAGATCGTGATACATCTTTGTACCCCCCGAATGCACCGCAAGGCGTGAATGTTGAAACTCTCGAAGTACTTCCTCTCAGCAAGACTCTAGTACGAATAAACGGTCACGGTATCTCATACGCAAGTTGGGATACATATTCAAGCCCCTCTCTACCTTTCCACTGGAGATCTTCTCCCAGAGGGATTCCATTTCAAGGTCACCCTTCTGTGCTTCTATCACTCGATTCACAAGTTTAGGTTGTACAACTACTGAAAACAAGACTGCAAACTCAATGGACTCACCAAGATGCAAGTCAAACTCCCCAATAGAGCCCAACATTTCCCATTCCCAAATAGCAATACCAGGGCGGATGAAACATTTATCTAACCATTCCTGGAATTGAGTCTTTAACTCACTCAACTCCACAAGTGCAAATCTATACGGTGCTATAGAAATCGTTGTTGTACCAGGCACTAAATCAATAAAGAATTCAATCTCTCAGTGAGATGGTAAACTTGTAAGATCCTCAAGAAAAACATCTGGGTATTCACAAACTACCCTTCGCAACTCAACTTGAACTTCATCACACTCAGTACTCAAAAAGTTAGCAAGAAGGCAACTAAGCTCACTCCGACCACACAGATCATATACTAGTGATAAAACTCTATACACTCGGTCCCCCAAGAACTAAAAGCACTCACCACTTAGAGTACATACAGTAACCCTCTGACGGTAGTAGTCTATAATAGCCCGATAAGATGACAACCAATCCATACCCAATATAACATCAAAACTAAACATATTAATCAACACAAATACAAAATGAAGTCGGTGACCGGCAACCTCTATGTCACAACCCCAACACTCCTGTTTCAAAACAATCTCATTACCAATAGGTGACTCTACACAGATAGAAGATGCTAACTGAGCCAACTCTAACCCCAAAATCTATACAAATGTAGACAAGATAAATGAAAGGGATGCACCCGTATCAACCAACACATTAGCAACTGAATTGCAAAATAAGAAGGTACCTCTCACTACTGAAGGTGTTGGTACAAGATCTGGCGTGGTAACAACATACACACACCCTGTAGGCCTTTGATCCACCTACTCACCCCTCGAAGCATAGGACTGATGCACTGATTGAGCCGAAGAGGCTCCCTGATTGGCCCACAAGGCCTGTACTGATTGGGCCGGCTAGTGGTTCTATGTTTGTCTCGAACCAAACGCACCGACTATGCCACCCAACTGAGGGCAAAACCTCTTCATGTGCCCCACCTGCCCCACACTGATAACAAGTGAGCGGCTGGCCTCTCCCTTGACTCTAGCTCTAAGAACGAGCCAAAGATGGTGCAGGACATTGCCCTCTTCCTTTCTGTGGGCAAGCTGGAGGCTTGCGGCCTAACTGGCCACACTTGTAACAAGTAATATCTCCCTGGCCACCTCTCATAGAACCCGAACTCGGTACTAGAAAAGTGGACCTTGACTGAGCTCCTTGGGACGGCTGTGAGTCAGAACCCCTCTGCCTCTTATTGTCCCCCTGAATATCCTGACTCCTCTTCGAGCCCCTCATCCTCTCTTTCTCTATTTGTATTACGGTCTCTAGATGAGCCGTTGCCTCCATAAGGCGTTTATAGTCTCTAATCATCGACCCGGCCACCTTAAACATAAGCCCGGTTCTCAACCTCTTCTCAAACTCCAAACAACGGCGCTCCTCTGTCACTACTAACTCTAGTGCAAACCTAGAGAGGCTAGTGAAGTTGGCCTCAAACTTAGCCACTGGTGTGTTCAATTGCACCAGCTTAGAAAATTGGTCTCTCAACTTCTCCCTAATAGTGGGAGGTAAGTACTTATCCTAGAAGGTGTCAACGAAAGCCTCTCACATCCCTCCAATGCGCCCTCGCACATACTTCCACCATTGACTTGCGTCTCCCTTTAGTTAGAAGGACACCAAGGTCACTCTCAAACCTCCGTCTTCCATGCCGAGCATCTCAAACATCTTCACCATTTGTTCTAGCCACTCATCCGCTTTCAGTGGCTCCTTGGAATCACCCACAAACTCATCCAAATTCAATTGGAAAAACTCTCGCTTCAGAAACGATGGCCCTACCTTAGCTACTTGGGCTTGGACTTGATTTTCTACCTTGAGACTGTCCATGGATTCCTACAATGCTCCGGCCATTTCACGGGCTAAAGCGCCCATGGCCTGTTGACCAATCGGTTCAGCTACATTGGCCTGACCAACACTTCTTCCTGTGCCGGAATTTCATTCGGTAAAGGCACCTCATGCCTTCTAGGCCTACCACGCCTACCACCACCACGTCCACGTCCTGACATCCACATTAAGGTAACAAAAGAGATTAGCACATTTACAAATGTGCCGAAGCTAACTCACTCGCGTCCTAATGCGGTGAACAACAGTGATTCACTCTACATAAGCACATAATCACGTAAACACATACGAATTTCATTCCCGGATAATGACGGCCCCACAGCGTTGCCAGAGTTTCAATTAGAAACATGAGTGATCAAGTGCTCTTCTAATGGGACTTTTAGAAAACCGTGGACTCGATCAATATCCTAGAAATTAAATCTCATACCCATATAATGACATAAGCATGTTATCATATAAGCACACATCGTTCATACTAAAGTCTCTAGCAAGCGAGACAAACCCATTGTGGTACTAACCACTTTCCACGTACCTAAAGTATTCAAACCCGGTACACTCTGATATCAAGTTGTCACGCCTCCGAAATAATTACACAATACAACTCCAAACAACTACTACAAGCGATATAGGTGGAATAAGAAGCTTTCATTAATTGGAATTGATATACAAAATGTGACGCATGCAGTGTACATTCATAAACTATTTATCCTAAATCTACAACATGTGTTACAAGTGGTAATAAAGAATGAAAGCTAAACAGGCATTTATATGCCCTAAAGGCTTACATCTTTCCAAGACTTTGCTTGGCTACAACAAAATGAGTCAGAAGCTCAATACACATAAAGCCCCAGGCTTAAAAAGAAAGTAAATACAAAATGAACAAAAGTGAGCTTCAGCTCCACAGTCCTCTCAAGCAAAGTCTTTGGCAGAGGCATATCACCAGCACTTGAAAATGATTTTTCCTAAGTAGAGTAAGCCAAATCCCAGTAAAGAAAATCTAACACAATATATGAATCTTAATAAAGATATAAATATGAAGTGTGTATACAATGCCTGTGACAAAATCATTTACAACTTTTTCGCAAAACCATGCCACGCCCAATTTTATATCACTATCCATGTTATCTTAACCCCTTTCTAACTCAATTCATTTTATCTCAATTCATGAGTTACCTCATTTATTACAAATAACCAAGCTGAGGATATAATTCCAAGGTTCTCGAATCAATCTAGTCAACACACAAACACTCCAATTTCCTATTTTACGGAGATTTCATCCGCGGGAATCAGTACCCATATATACACAATGTTTTCGAGACTTTTACCCTAGACACACAGGCCAACTTAATTCAATGGAGTCTATCCCCTTTCTTCTTCCAAACATGGAGTACATCCCCTTTCTCCTCACAAACATCATACATATACAATGTATTAAACACAATCATATTTAATGACAATTAATAAGTAAATAGTTTTAATTTACCTAATCCTCATAAAATTTCTACAACAATCATGGTTATCCTCCACCGATAGCCTTAAATAGATATTTCTAAACAGATATACAATCTCTGAACAGATAAATTATTCAAATTTCCATAGGTGAGAGGTATTACATATCCTACTCCGCAATTTATATAAACATCCATCCAATTTTGTGTTTCCATTACCAATTTCATTATTTATACAAAATAATACTTTAAGAAATTTTAGGGCAAAACCCCCATTTTGGTCCAAAACCCAACCCATGTGCCAAAATAAACAATCTTAACACCACACAACCTCATATCTACACTCATAATCATTCTTAACACATACACTTGAAAACCTCTCTTTTGATTTTAAACCAAAACCCTAGGTTTGTTAAAAATCACCTCAAGTTCCAATGTTTTTTACACATCAATGAATAACGAAGTTAAAAATCATATAAGAGTGTAGAAAAATCCTTACCTCAAGTTTAGAAGCTGAGAAAGATAATGGAAACACTTCAAACATGCCAAAATCCAACTCTATTTAGATGAGAATAAAGCCCTTGAGATGCCCTATCTTTTTATCAAAGAGAATAGGGTGTAGAAACCACTAAATCTATGTGAAAAAGTAGAGAGAGCGTGAGTTTTAGAGAAAAGAACTCTAGATCTAGGGTTTTAAGGGAGAAAGTGATGAAAAAGGGTGTTGTTGCGAACTGATATACGCACAGTCTGCTCGAGCGCAAGAAGTGACGCTCGAGCGTAAGACACAATAAGTTGTTCCACTAAAGCGCAAGAAGTGAGCATAGAATACACACTTCTAGTAGTTTTGCAGATAACAGACCATCACTCAAGCGCAAAAAAGGTCGCTCGAGCGCAAAAAGAACCGCTCGAGCATAGAATACACTCTCGCATTAGTTTTGTAGACCTGCAAAAGTACTGAGAGTTTGTACAGCCCGCTCGAGTGCAAGAAGTGCCACTCGAGCGGAAGAGCAAAAACCTAGGCAACAAAAGTTTGAAAACTAAGCAACCGACCTGTTCCAAATATGTTCCAACCAACTCAAAGCCAAACTCAAGTAAGAATAAAGGGGAAAAGATATGAACAACATTTGGAAGCCATACCGCCCAAGTTCCAAAATATCAAATAGGTTGGGTCAAAATCAAAATCGCTATACCATGGTCGGTTGCCCCCCCGGACGTCTGGCTGCTTCTGGGCTGGGCTACTCTGCTACTTCTGTCTTGAGCCAATTTTGTTGTTGTTCTCTTGGCACTGTTTTGCTACTGTTTTGGGCTAGAAATAACATCTGTTAAAGCTCTATTTTGCACTCCAAAAATATGATTAGGATAGAAAACTAGATGAAAATAAGATTGAATAAATATAAAATTTCAATCTATTTTCCTCTTTCAAATAAATTAGAAATAGAATCAAAACGAAAATAGAAACAATCATAAAAAAAAGAAAAACAAACAAACAAACAAAAATGTCTAACAATCTCCTCCTTTTTGATGATGGCACAATATAATGTTTTGATTTATTTGGGAGGAAGAGATACTCCCCCTCAAGTCATGCTCTCCCTGAATGATTGCTCAAAGTAGATATATAACCGTGTTAGCAAGGTAGCAATACATATCAATATAAGCATAGTTTGAGTTTGAGATACCAAATTGGAAACTTTTGTTTAGGCAAGATACCAAAATCTGATAGCATAAAATCATTTTCCCTTCAATCTGTAACAGATATTTTTCCCCTAATGTATATACCGTTGCTCCCTTAACAAAACATCACAAATTCTCCCCCTGTGATAACATCAAAAACACATAAAGGATTGCACAATAGAGCGTGAGATATTTGATAGATGCCAAAATAGAAAATGTTAAGATTTAGCTCAAAGAGAGACCTATGGCGAGAGTTATGAGTCAATGAGTTCAACCATCATACTATCTCAAGTAAGCAAACAAATTCTAGCAGAGCATTAATTTCAAAATCAAACAAGAGCATAAGTTTGATACTAAAGATATGAGGTACATTGAGGCAATTGATATGAAAAACCAAATAAGTACCAAATGCAAGACTATAAGAGATGTTAAAATCATAATAGTGCAAAGTCCAATAGGTTTGTCAATCAAGAGCATACTAGAGCATAGTCCAAAAGCATACATCTAGTTTGATGGAAATGTTTGAGTGTGTTTGATAGCATTCAAATGATATGAGTGTTTCCATATCAATGTAATAGTACACATACCTCATTTTCAGAAAAATTCAAGTTTCACATTCACAACAAAAACTTTAAGTTGAATTCCACATTCCAAGTTCACCACGGATAAAATTGAAGCGTTCTTCGCTTAAGGGTTTTTTGAAAATATCCGCCAATTGCTTGTCAGTGTTTACAAATTTAAGAGCAATATCCCCTTTTTGAACATGATCTCTTAAAAAGTGGTGTCGAATTTCAATATGTTTTGTTCATGAGTGTTTAACAAGATTTTTGATTAAGTTGATGGCACTAGTATTATCACATTTAATAGGGATATGATCATAATACAAATCAAAGTCTTGAAATTGTTGTTTCATCCAAAGTACTTGGGCACAACAATTTCTAGAAGCTATGTCTTCATCTTCGATCGTTGATAAAGCAACAGAACTTTGTTTTTTGCTAAACCAAGATACCAATGAGTTACCAAAGAAGTGACAAGTACCGCTAGCACTTTTTCTGTCAAGTTTGCACCTGGTAATGACAGCATCCGAGTAACTAATCAAATCAAATGCTACACCTCTAGGATAAAACAGTCCCAAATTTTGAGTGCCAACAAGATATCTAAGAATTCTTTTAACAGCACTAAGGTGTGGTTTTTTAGGATTAGATTGATATCTAGCACACATGCAAACACTAAACATAATATCAAATCTACTTGCAGTTAAATAGAGAAGTGAGTCAATCATACCTCAATATTTTGTTTGATCAACGGACTTACCCTTTTCATTCGAGTCCAGCTTAATTGATGTGCTCATAGGTGTTCTAGCTACGTTTGAATCATTCATACCAAAATTTTTGAGTAGTTTCTTTGTGTACTTAGCTTGGTTGATATAAATTCTTCATTACATTGTTTGATTTGAAGCCTAAGGAAATAATTTAGCTCTTCCATCATGCTCATCTCAAACTCACTTTGCATACACTTAGCAAAATCTTTATACAAGGTTTCATTAGTAGCACCAAAAATAATATCATCCACATATATTTGCACAATAAGTAGATCATCATTTTTTATTTTAACAAAAAGTGTTCCATCGATCTTTCCTCTAGTAAAACCATTTTCAATCAAGAATTTTCTCAAGTGTTCATACCATGCACGAGGTGCTTATTTCAAACCATATAAGGCTTTTGAAAGTTTAAACACATGATTTGGAAAGTATGATTTTCAAAACCATGAGGTTGTTTGACATAAACTTCCTCATTTAAAAAACCATTTAGAAAAGCACTCTTTACATCCATTTGATAAAGTTGGAAATCTCTATAACATGCAAATGCAAGTAACATGCGAATGGCTTCTAATCTAGCAACCGGAGCAAAGGTTTTATTGAAATCAATACCTTCTTCTTGACTATACCCTTGAGCTACAAGTCTAACTTTATTTCTAACAATGGTACCGAATTCATCAAGTTTGTTTCTAAAGATCCATTTTATTCCAATAATGGAATGATCTTTAGGCTTTGGCACTAGATTCCAAACTTTGTTTCTATCAAATTGATTGAGCTCTTCATGCATAAGCATCATCCAATGCTCATCGAATTCGGTATCTTGAAAGTTCTTTGGCTCAATCTGTGAAAGAAAAGCTAAGTTACCACAAATATTTCTAAATGAAGAGCGAGTGGCAACACCTTTGGTGTTATCACCTAGGATTAAATCCTTAGGGTGATTGTGAACAAACTTCCATTTTGTTGAAAAATCATCGTTGTTTCCTTCTTTTTCTTGAGATGGGAGAATAGGTTGTTCAACCTCTTTGTTCAACTTACATAGTTGGTCCTGTTCTTTGTAGCTACTTGAATCTTCCACATTTGGTTCCAAATCTATAAAATCATCATTAGCAATTTGCTTCTGAGAAGAGATGTTAGTTTCATCAAACGGTACATGTATAGATTCCTCAACAACAATAGTTCTTTTATTAAAAACATGATAAGCTTTACTAGTTAAGGAATAGCCAAGAAAAATTGCTTCATCGGATTTTGAAACAAATTTACCTAAGTTAACATTTACAACCAAAAGCATGCAAGTGACTAATGTTGGGCTTTCTATCATGCCAAAGTTCATAAGGAATCTTTTTAAGACTAGGTCTAATCAACGCATGATTTAAAATATAACATGCGGTTTGAACGGCCTCGGCCCAAAAATATTTAGGAAGATTGTTTTCGTAAAGCATTGTTCTAATCATTTCTTCCAAGGTTCTATTCTTCCTTTCTGTTACACCATTTTGTTAAGGGGTCTTATGTGCTGAAAAATTGTGTCCAATTCCATGCTCATCACAAAACAATTCAAAATTTTCATTTTCAAGTTCTCTACCATGGTCGGTTCGAATATTAGTAATAAGAAAACCTTTTTTTATTTTGAATTCTACGACAAAGTTTTGTGAAAGAAGAAAATGTTTCATCTTTGTGTGCTAAAAACATAACCCATGTAAATCTTGAATAATCATCATCGACAACAAGACAATATTGTTTACCACCAAGACTAGATGTCCTTGAGGGACCAAATAAATCTATATGTAATAATTGTACAGGTCTAGAGGTGGAAATATGAGATTTTGGTTTTAAAAAAAAAATTTGGTTTGCTTTCCTTATTAACAAGCACCACAGAGTCAATCTCTTTCAAATTTAATTTTTGAAAGTCCAACAACCAAATCTTTTCTCAAAAGTTTAACAATTAAATCCATATGAGTATGACCAAGTCTTCTATGACATAACCAACTACTATCATTACTAGCATATAAGCATTTAATATCACAAGCATAGAGATCATTGAGATGAAACACATAAACGTTATCAAGGCGAGTACCAACAAATAGTACTTTATGATCAATTGTGTTTTCAATTGTGCAATGTGATTTATCAAAAACAACTCTATTACCCTTATCACATAATTGATTAATGCTAAGTAAATTATGCTTAAGTCCATCTATAAGTAGAACATTTTCAATAGAAGGGTTAGTAGAGATATCGATGCTACCAATTCCAATGATTTTTCCTTTCTTGTTATCTCCAAAAGTGACAAATCCTCCATCTTTGGATGATAGAATAGTGAAGAAAGATTTGTCTTCAGTCATGTATCTAAAGCATCCACTATCAAGGTACCACATTTCTTCTTTAGCTTTGGACTTAAGGAATACCTACATGTGAGATTTTGGTACCCATGATTTCTTGGGTCCTTCTTGATTAGTATGGTTTGTACCTTTTACAATCCAAATCTTTTTGGTTCTCATATTCATATTCTTTTTGAATAGATAACTAGATATAATGACCTTTCTTTTTACAATAATGACAAGTAATATGGGGGTGTGTCATGGGAGGTCCTTTTTTAAAAATTGTGTTGAGTTTCTTTTGTTTGTTAAAAGGGTCATAGCCAATGCCTGCCTTATCAAACATACATCTTTGACTACCAAGAAGTTTGTTAAGATTATCTCTTCCTTTTACAAAATTTTCAAGAATTTCATTCAAATTATCAACACTATTTTTTAAACAATTTTCTCACTTGAAATGGTGTCAAGGTCATTTTTCAATGCAAGTTTCTCTTTCTTCAATTCATCCACATTACTAGATAAAGATGCAACTAATTTCTTTAACACATTATTTTTAGTACAAGCTTTTCTATATTCATCATGTAATTCATTGAAAGCGTTTTCTGATTCTTCATAGTTAACAGTTACATCATCTTGAGTGGATTCTTCATCTCCAAGAGCCATAAGGCACAAGTTGGTAACTTCATCATTTTCAGCTTCATCACTAGAGCTATCATTACTTTCTCCCCAAGCTGCTATCATGGCCTTCTTGTTCCTTTCGTAGACTTTTCCAAGTTTCTTCAATTTTGGACAATTCATTTTAATGTGTCCTGGATTGTTGCACTTATAACATATAATAGGTTCCCTCTTTTGGATATCATCTTTGTTGTACTCTTTCTTGGGGGGTTTTCTTCCTCCATGATTGTTCTTCTTGTAGTACTTCTTGATATTCCTATGAAACATGACATATCATTCATCTTCACTAGTGTCTTTATTTTCTTCTCCATGGGATGAGGCTTTGAAAGCAATTTCACTCCTCTTTTTGTCCTCAACATCCTCATGTCCTTTCATAGTGATTTCATGAGTCATTAGAGACCCCATGAGTTCATCTAATCCAAGAGTTGATAGGTTCTTTGCTTCAATGATTGCAATAACTTTAGCCTCCCAATTCTTTGGTAAACACCTAAAAATTTTTCTCACCAACTCACTATTAGTATATGTTTTGCTAAGAGATTTCAAAGAATTTACAATTTTAGTAAATCTAGTAAACATACTTGAAATAGATTCATCAGAATTCATTTTAAACAATTCATAACTATGAACAAGCATATCAATACGAGATGCTTTAACTTGGTAGGTGCCTTCATAGGTTACTTCTAGTTTGTCCCAAATTTCTTTTGTCTTGTCACAACTAGATATTCGATATCCAAGAGTGACTTTGGCTTTGGCTTTGGCATTGGCTTGCAATGGTCTATGATCCCTCTCATCACATTCATCTTCAATTTTAGGTATACTAACATTGTTCACTAATTTGGTAGGGATTTTGGGACCTTTGGTGATTATAATCCACATAGCATAATCGGTGGCTTAAAGATAAAGGGTCATCTTATCCTTCCAGTGGCTATAATTATTTCCATCGAACAAAGGCTTTGTGGCTTGACCTTCAATGGTGATAGTACTAGCTATGGTTGTCATGCATCGAAAACTCTCAAATGGTTAAATCTAAATAAGAGCCCTAGCTGTGATACCAAGAAAACATATTTAGCAACCTAAGAGGGGAGGTGAATTAGGTTTCTACAAATTAAACTTAATAATACACCAATAAAATTACAACTAGTATAGCAAAATATTAATAAGATGTTTAGAACAATAACAACAAATTGTGTATCAAATATAACTATAGTAGTGAAGCCAAATAAAGAGATAAGGGAAAGGGAGGCAAACAGATTTATAGTGGTTCAGCTTCAACCACTCCTCAAGCTTCACTTGAGATTTTCCACTATCTTCTAGCTTCACAGGAGTGTAGTAACCTCTTCACAAATGAAACAATCCTCCACAGATTTTACACAGACTTTCCAAGTCCAAACCCTTACCCTCTTTAGCTGATTTTCAATCACACTCAAAGAGTCAAGAAACCTAAGTGTACTACACTCTTACAAGACTGAAATGAAGTTGATTTGCTTTCAAAGAAAACTATAAGACTTATCTCTCAAAGATAGATATACAAAGGTAAAGCTCAATGTTTTTTGTATAACCTCTTCTAGGTTTATATGCTTAAAACTATAAGGCTCTGTGTATATTTTCTAAAAAAGAAAGGAAGTCTCAGTTCAAGAACACTTCAAAGAATAGAGAGAAATGAGAGTGATGAATGATTAGAAATATTTTCTTGCTTATGTTGCTTGTCTATTTCTTCAACAGGAGCACTTCTATTTAAAAAGAAATTCATCGACTATTGTATGTTGGGTGTGTTGAGAAGATTAAGTGAGATTTTGGTTAAATTTACTCTACTCAATCTTACATTTCCCGGACTTAGATGTTGAACGATGATTTGAAAGATGAGTCTGATTGTTGACAAGTATTTTGAAAAAGAGCTGTCGTCGCACAGAGTGGTCACCACTCGAATGTCCCAGATGAAACTTTGTTCTTGGTGGTCATCCGCCCAGACGTCCGCTTGAATGTCGTCCCGAATGTCCGGTCAAGTCCCGGTCGTCAAAGATAATTGTTGCGATCGAAGAGTATACTGCTGGTTTGACAACTGATGTGAAGCAGAACTAAATTGAAGCGAAATAGGGCCAAAATGCCATGGCCAGTCATCCGGCCGGATGTCCAGCCAGTTGTCCCCCCAGACGTCCGGCCCCCTCTAGGCTGGGCTGCTCTGTTGCTTCTGTCTTGAGCCAATTTTGCTACTGTTCTCTTGGCGCTTTTTTATTACTGTTTTGGGCTCAAAATAGCATCCGTTAAAGCTCTATTTTGCACACCAAAAAACATGATTGGGTAGAAAAATAGATGAAAATATAATGGAACAAAATATAAGATTTCAATCTATTTTTCTCTTTCAAATAAATCAAAAATAGAATCAAAACAAAAATAGAAAGAATCATCAACAAAACAATAATGTCTAACGCCATCCCTTCACCAACATCTCCCTCTAGCCAACACCACTACCATTGTTTTTGGTGTGTCCCAAATGCCCTCTTTGCTCTACCTTGCTGCGCTTCTCGTTCTCCTTGTCTTCCTCTTTCTAAATTTGAAAATTTAAAAAAACCCTAAATCTACTCTTTCTCTCTCTCGATCAATGGTAAGGGACGAGAAGGAGGTTCAAAGGTTGTAAAAGTGAAAGAGATTTTGGTAGGGTTTGCATCGAAAGAAACGGATCATAGCGAGGGAAGAAGTCTGGAAGAGAAGTTATAGTTGTTTGGGGAGTTGAGAAAGAGGATCATAGTGAAGTAGGGGGTTGGAAAAGGGAGTTATGATAGGGTATCGCTGTGGGTAAGGGGTTTCAGTTGTCGGAAGTAGCGACTATGGTGGTCTGAAAGGGGTGCCAATGGTAGAGGAGATCATTAAGAGAGACTGAAGAGGGATATTACAATGGAGGGTTATTGGTTAGGGAGAGGCTAGATGTTGTGGTCAGAGGTGGCTACAGTAGTTGTCGAGCGTGGCTACAGTAGCTATCAGAGGTGGTGGTTAGAGGTGGGCTAGAGTTAAACATATTATAATTTAAATTTACAAAATTAAAAAATTATAGTTATTTTGTCATAAAGGTTAAACTCTGAGGGTTTTTTTTTTAAATATAATTTCCCCAATTAAAAACTTTTCTTATCTAAAGTTTTGGCAAATTAAAAACCCTCCTTGTCCATAAGCCGTCATTGTTGGATGAATAAAACACAGTTAAAAATTAGTATCCAAAAGTCCAACTTATTAAAAATTTCTTTAGTTAAATGTACCCCCTGTCACGACCCAAATCTGGCCCTAAAAGTTTGAATCATAACCAGCCAGTAATCACTTGACTATCTTTGGCCTCAAACAAACATACAAAGTAATTATAATAATGGGGCATAAGCGGAAGCATAGCACAAATAAAGACGTCCATTGAGCCATGCCAAAATGATCAAAATTATACAGCTTACAACATAACACATTCACATATTTACATGACCATGCAAAAATTTATGTACCAAAGAGCATTCTATTCATATGGTTTACATATCCCAAGACCATTGAGCAAAATGAAGCAAAAGTCGTAACAGAATGTGAGTTAAAAACCAAAAGCTCCATCTTGGAGAATCGACCAAACAAGTTCACAAAAATAACTTCTGAGGCAGACTCTAAGGTTGACTTCCATCCTGATCACCTACACGCATACAACATAAGGGGTGAGCGACGCTCAATAAATAGTAAAGTAAAGAGAATCAAACGAATAATCTTGATTTAAAAGAAAGCATATTATGTTAACACAATACTATTCCACAATTACATCCTTCATAACATTATCCATAATCATATTTATAGAACGGCCTTAGGCCCAACATATTACGGAACAGCCTCAAGTCCAACATATAACAGAACGGTCTTAGGCCCAACATATTACAAAACGGTCTTGGGCACACATATATCATAATGGCCTTAGGCCCACATATTAACACCACGGCCTCGAGCCAATATATTACCATAACAGCCTCGGGCCCACATATTAACACAATGGCCTCAGGCCCAATCATATATCACAACGGCTTCATGCCGACATATATCACAACAACCTTAGGTCCACATATTAACACAACGGCCTCAGGCTTACATATTAACACAACGATCTCAGGCCTAATCATATCGTAGCATAAATAGAACGACCTTAGCTTCTCGTCTTCCTCTTTCTCGGATTCATTCTTTAGCAAAGCTCCCACAAAGATAAACTCAAAAGCTATACACATATCTAACTTAGACTCATAACACGTAATTAAATCATTACGAATTATATGGAATTATCAATTATATGGTATGATAATACTGAGTTAAGTACAAAACGTACAAATTCGTATACTCCCAGATAGTTAAGGTTTTTCTCAAGTAGTGTTCATAATAACATAATTCACGATTAACAATTCTTACAGCATCAAGTCAAAACACGGTAACACAGGAGTAGCAATTTGGTAAATCAATTAGTTGTCAGCCCCACATAACCTATTTCACATATACCACGTATCTGCTCTGTAGTCGAATGTTAGTGCTTAATAGGGTTCATGTCTATTTCTAGCAATCTACATGTGGTCCTTATCACAATATATCCCAATCATTTGTTTGCCAACAATTCATAACTCGTTTGGAATGAAAACAAACTAGATAGAGATTCTCATTAAATCAAATTAGATAAAGGTCCTATCACATCATTCTCAAACATGGTACGTTTGGTTCCAAGGGTTCAAGCAGTTCACCTAGAGATTTTGGCCAGAGTCACACAATCATTCTACGTTCATTTGTTATCAAGATCAAACATCAGAATGGTTCATATTAAAATGGCTTAGGTCCTACACCGTATAGTTTTCTTCAAATAAGTTGACATGTAGATACACAGGTACATTGTTGTTCATAATACACAGGTACATAGTTGTTTATAACATAAAGTCCTTACATAATACGAAATTTGTTATACGAAAATTCTAGGTAGGTTATATCATCACAAATTCGCGACTCTAAGAATTCAGTCAAATAATTCAGTCCACGTTAACCAAGCAAGGTACATAATTACACCTAACAAGGAGTTCATTATATGGGGTATCCAATCTAGTCACATAGTTGGAGCGTTAGCTCCAATGGTCTAGGGAGTGGGAATCAGAGCTATAATAATCATCTCGAACAAAGGTACAGAGAGATATATATATCCATGATCAATTAACATTCTGAGCAAAGGTGCATATATATAAGTGTCCCCAATCAACCGACACATAAGCATTCGGTCATGAACAATAACAGTACCTGGGACAACAATCCTAGTATTCTGAGTGTTTTCTAAGACGAGTGCAATTACTCTACCTTGGCTTGCAATTCCACTCATCATAACAGATCTTGCCATTGCTACAAAATCGACCAAGGTAGTGGGTCCATTCACATTTTGTTCGATTATAGCGATTCTGATTTTAACCCAACCCTTTTGTACCTTGGACTCAAGTTTCGTGGTTTCGTATTGTTATTCATGTCTTATGTCTCTTATATTTCCTTGAGTTTAGCTATTGGGTTGTATTGGTTACGTTTGAAACAAGTTAGCAGTTTGGTTTTCAAACTTTTGTTGCCCAAAATTTTGCTCCTTTGCTCGAGCGGCTCTTCTTACACTCAAGGGGTAATCATTTTGTGTTTTGGCGCTCGAGGGGCACTTCTTGCGCTCGAGCAGGATTTATGAACTCTCAGTACTTTTATAGGTCTACAAAACCACTAAGAGGGTGGATTTTACATTCGAACGGTTCTTTCTGCACTCGAGCGGGCTTTCTTGCGCTTGAGCGTTGGGTCTGTTGTCTGTAAAACTACTGGGAGTGTGCATTCTGTGCTCGAGCATCACTTCTTGCACTCGAGCGGACTATGCGTATATCAGTTCACAGCAGCACCTTTCTACATTACTTTTTCATATCTTTTCTCTCAAAACCCTAAAGTTGAGACCCTCTCTCTCTAAAACCTACATTCTCTCTACATGTTCATCTAGATCTAATGGTTTCTCCACCCGTATGTCTTTGTTAAAAAGGTAGAGTACGCCGTGGGCTCTCTTTTCATCCAAACAAAAATAGGTTTCGGTTCATTTGAGGTTTCTCCGTTTTCTCTTTGATCTCTAGCTTCGAGGTAGGGACTCTCTGCACTCTTCTATAAGGTTTTACTTAGTTATTTGTTGAAGTGTAAGAAATATTAGAATTTGAGGTGATTTTGAACAAACCTAGGGTTTTGGTTTAAAATCAAAAAAGGGATTTTCAAATGTATGTATTAAAATTGGTTATGGGAGTAGATGTGAAGTTGTATTGCGATAAATTTGTTAACTTTGATTCTCGAGATGGATTTTGGAACAAAAATGGAGCTTTGCCCTAAAATATCTCAAATAGTTATTTTTGTATAAATAAATGAAATTGGTGTTTGGAATATGAGATTGGATGGATATATTATATAAATAGTGGAGTTGGATATGTATTAACTCTTACCTATGGAAATTTGGATAATTTATATGTCTTAGACATTGTATATCTATTTAGAAATATCTGTTTTGGGCTATTGCTGGAGGATAGCTATGATTGTTGTAGAAATTGCATGAGGATTAGGTGAATTGAAACTAATATCTTATTCGTTGTTATTGAATATGACTATGTTTTTAATATATTGTATTTGTACGATATTTGGGAGAAAAAATGGGATGCACTCCATGTTTGGAAAAAGAAAGGAGATGGACTCTATTGAATTAAGTTGGCCTGTGTGTCCAGGGTGAAAGTCCCGAAAATCGTGCATATACATAGATGACGATTCCTACAGACAAAATATCTGTAAAATGGCAAAATGAAAGTATTTGTATAATGGCTATGTTGGTTAGAGATCCACTGAGTTGTACACTTAGTTTGATTGTTTGAATGAAATGGTGAATGGCTTATGAAACGAGATAAAATGAATTGAGATATAAAGCTTGGCATGGCATGGTTTTGTAAAAGAGTTATAAATGATTTTATCATGGGCATTGAATATGCATATCATACTTATATCTTTGTTAAGATTCATATATTGTGTTAGATTATTCCTGTTAGGTTTTGGCTCACCCTATTTAGGGAAAACCTTTTCAGGTGTTGGTGATATGCCTCCACCAAGGCAATAGCTTGTAAGGAATCAGGGCTGAAGGCTTCTCTTTTGTGTATTATGTTGTTATTTTGATTCAAGCCAAGGGCTTTACATGTATTGGATTTATATCCGTTTTTGTTGTAACCAAGCATGGTCTTGGAAAGATGTAAGCTTATACGACATTTATTTTGTTAAACTCTTTTGTACTATTAACTCTCATGAAATGAAAGGACATTATACTTTGATTCATATTGTTATTTACATACAGTTTTGAATGAATTTATGGCATTTATTTCAGGGTGTTACAGTTCGATCCAGGGACAATCCCTTACCTTATGACTCATTTCACCACATTTATAACAAGCATCGGAAAGTCGATAACACATCCCTCTGTGCTTTTTCCCACATTCTGAACAAACCAGTGTTGAATCCTTCCTTTGATTGAATTTATCTCATGTAGATATTTCTGATTTCCACTTCTTATTCTTCATGAAGTTTCTATTCACATCATAGCTTTGTCTCTTTCTTTTCCATTTAAGGAATCGGTGTAGGTTAGCTTCAGATATCAGGGCAGGGTCTAACGTCTTTTGCTGTCTTAGGTCCTCTGCCATTCTTCTACTATTATTTCCAATCTATCATGTCGAGAGGAGGTAGACTCCTCTAATTCGTCCGCCTTTAATTCCATCATTTTGCTTTATATATATAAACATACATCAACAATAAAGTTGCATATGTGGGTTCACATAAATCATATAACCCTCATGTTCATGTTCACATAAGGCACTCATGCATTATTGAAATCAAATTACTCATCAATCCACATAACGTTTGTTCATACTTATATCACATAGGTTACTTCTCATGCTGAGATTAGAAACGTACACACGGTTTTACAATTTCCATATTTTTGCCCAAATAATAACCATACTTGCTCAAACATTAATCATAATTACACATGTATTCTCATATACTTTATATTCCATAAGAAGCTTAAAAAGTACACTTGTTTCATGTTCATGCTCATATACAGATCATGGATTCACATCTTATCTCATACACTTGTAACGCAATGCAAATGTTCCTAACTCTTTTCTAGACTCATTATTACTCAATTGGACTTGTGTGTGAGGTATTAACTCATGCTCTAATATCACTTTATCACGACCTAAACCTGCTCCTAAAAGTTCAGATCATAATTGACCAGTAATCACTTGACTACCTTTGGCCTCAAACAAACTGTAGACACCCCATTTTTGAACGACCTTAAGACTCAGACGTCACTGATTGAGCGCTCGGTGATGTTGCATATTGTGCTCATTCAGAAGTCTCAGAGTCGCGGACGTGAGCCCTGCCTCCGGACTTCTGAACCCTCTTCTGTGCCTTGCCTCGGTTTGCGAACCAGACTCGATTTTCTCTGTTACTTTTCTTGAGGGGAGGGAGAGGTCCCGTAGACCATCTCTCAGTGGCCGTGGGCTACATTTCGTGGCTGTAGGCCATTTTGCCCATTTCGGAGCCCGGTTCCCGGTTTTCAGAGCCGTCAGGCCGTGTGCCTCGGTTCGGGACCGCCTAACTATCTCCGATTGCTCCGGTTTTCGGCATGCATCTTATTTACTCCCTTTTGAGGGACACTGAGGTCTAAGAGACCCACTTCGTGGTCGAACGCCACTTCGATGCTTATGATCGATTTCGGGGCCCGGCTGCGTTGGCCCCCGAACATTCGTTTTGCATCGGTTTTCATTCATTTTTGGCAGGTACCTCTATTTCATCACCAGGAAGGCCGTAGAAGGGTGGGAGGCCAGCAATTATTTCAGCAACCAGTTATATTCCTCTGGCGCCCTCCGACGCCTGTTTTTCTCACTTCCAAGCCAATGTTGACCACCCTAGGGTCACTTTCTTCAATCCTAACCCCCATATTTGTGTTGTAGACACCTGGGAGGACACAAATATTATATGGCCAGCCATTAATTCCACTTGAACTTTTTCAACCCCTTTGAAAAATGGCTTGTTCTCTCTCCTGTTTCACAGTTGCCAGTTTTGAACCACAAGGTTGTGTTGAGGGCACCTGGGAGGACACCAATATCTGGTGGCCGACCAGTAATTCAATTTGACCATTTTGCCCCTTGGCCGGCCGGCCATGGGTGGTGGCCGGCCGGCCACCTGCAACTCAAATACCTGGCTGGCCAGCTTCCTCAGGGTGTGTACATTACAGCTGTACATTGTTTTTCCCTCCAAAACCTGTATCCGGAGGGAACTTTTTCGGAGGGAAACTTGATGCAACTTCTCTCCTCTTTTTCCCTCCATTTCTCCCCCTCTTTGTCTACATAACCAACTACAAAAACCTGGTTTTAGGGTTGACAAAAGTTTCTTTAAGCCTTGTATACACACCCCCCCCCCTCCATCTCTCTCATTTCCTTCAAAATTCCTAAGTCCTACACCTCATTTCTTCATCACCACCAAGCACCACCACCACTACTCCATTTCCAGTAACTTGGGAAGCTTTCCAGTAGCTAGGAGGTAGCATTTCTCAAGCCAAGAAGCATCCAAGGGGTAGTCTTCAAGGGTAAGTGTCATTTCCCCTCTTTTGAGCTCAATTTTGTACCATTGCTTAGCCCTATTTTCTTGCTGTGTTGAGCTCAGACCAAAACTGAAAAGGTCATTTTTTTGAGCTCATTTTCTTGTTTCATTAAGGGCTCAACACTGTTTGAGCCCACCATGTTGAACTTGCTTCAATACCCTCTTGAATGCCATTTTCTTGCATGATATTTTTAGCTTGTGTGTGATCTGTTTTGGGGCCTGATGTAAACTGTAAATAGGCCTATTTTGAGCCCATATTCAACATTGAAGAAGGGATCAACACTGTTTGGGACCTCCATGTATCACTTTCCATTGTACCCCTCTTTGGTCCCTATTTTTGCATGTTTTGTTAGCTTATCTTGCTTCTGTTTTTCGGCCATGATCAGAACTAAAAGTGGCCATATTTTGACCCCCCTATCATGTTTCATTAAGGGTCTTTGGCTTTTTGAGGAATATTTTGTATACTTTGTGTTATAGCCTTCTTGTGGCCTTAATCTTGCATTGCATTTTGAGCATGTTTGTATACTGATTTGGGCTTGATCATCTACTTTAAAGTGCAATATTTTGGTACCCTCTTCAACATTGTTGAAGGTCCCTCACTTTTTTGAGCCCCCCATATATCAGTTACTTCTTTGCCCCTTTGTTGGCCTTAGTCTCGCATTGCATTTTGAGCATGTTTTCATACTGATTTGGGGCTTGTCATCTACTGTAAATAGTCATATTTTTGGTCCCTCTTTGGTTTTTTAGAAGGGTCTTTTTATTTTTGGGCTTTGCATCTACCACTTGCCTCATTGCCTCCCTTGCGGAGCCATTTTTGTATGCCATTTTAGCCCTACTTGTGCTTGCTGTTTGGCCATGCTTTATACTGTAAAAATGCTTGTCCCAGGGCTTCCTTGCTTCTTATTTTACACTTCATGTCCTAATTATGCATGCTTTGTATAGCTGTAAGCCATTTCATGTACCTAGTTTTGCATTTCGGGAGTGATTCCATGCATCGGGTGTCATTTCGCCTTGTTTTGGGGCTGTTTTGCCCCTCATTTTGCTATTGTTTTTTTTGCATGTTTGCATACCATATTCCATGTCTTTGCCATGTCTCATTAGAGTGGCATTTCGGTGCCTGAGGGTCGGTCCTCGGTTTGCGTGCACGCATTTCGAGTTGTCTTGTTTTCATCCGATGGCCTCTTATGTGAGTATGGCTGAGGCTCTCTCATGTTGGTGTAAGCCCATATTGCATTGCGTATGCCATTTCATCCATAGCATTGTGTATGCTCGGTTGTGTATCACCTCGTGTATCGTGTATGACATTCCATAACATTGTGTATGTTAGGATTGTATATTAGTTGCATTTCATGCATATCATGCATATCGCATTGTGTTCGGGATAGGAGTTAGCCAGCACGAAGCGAGTGCGTTCAGTTCGAGTGAACGCGTCTCAATTCCCAAGTCACCGACACTCCGAATTATCCATGATGGAGTTAGGTTTTGTTGTAGTGTTCATATGCATTCATTCTATATTGAGTTGTGCAATTCGGCTCCTCGGCCATCATGCATCGAGATACATGATTGCTGGCACGAGGATCGAGGCATGCATACATTTGTGAAAATACATTGCTATGCCCCTTTCCTGCTCTCTGTTGCAGCATATCAAGATTCAGCGGTCTTTCGAGACTTGGCACGCATTTCAAGAACAGGTGCAAACAGAGACTAATTGGGGCATCATCGTGGATTTTCGCACAAAGGCACCCGGGCATACATCATTCATCAGAATCAAGGCAGTCCCTGGCTTGCATGCCAGTTTTATAGTTTTATTAGTTAATTTGTAAATTAATTAGGAATTTATACATTATTTGGATTGTACTATTCTTTTATTCGGAACTGTATATTTATTCGGACCCTTTGCGCGAGGGCATAATTGTAATAAGTGTGCGTGAGTGTGATGTATGTCTTCCAACCCCACGTCTTTCTTCCCTTTTATTTACCTGCTTATGATGGTTAGATTAAGGCATACTTCAGTTAGCATACAGTATGACAGCATGTTTGCATCATTCATCTGTTTTGCATGCACCGGGCTCGGCGCATCATACAAACTGCATTTGTATTTCAATTCCAAATTGAATACGTGTTAGTTGTAGCATTCCATATGCCATGTTTAGAATAGCCGAGCCTGCTATAGTTGCATCTTTGCATGTGTTGCATTAGGCATTTCTGTATATTTAGGATCATGCATGATTTCTAATGAGCTTCTGTTTTGGCTTGGAGTATTCGGTGAGTTTTATGCTTTAGCATCCTTGCATGCGTGTGAGTGACTGCCATGAATAGCATGCTTACCATGAGGCTATGTGCTTATGTGATATAACTGCCTTGAATGCCTGTGGGTGGAGGTTGGGTTATTTGGATTGGAACAATTCATCAAGTGTTTTAAGCCCACCCGAGGGTGGCAAAATCCGCATTTTAAGCCTACTTGCGAGTAACAAACCATTTTCACAAATAAACATGAAGTGTTTTGTTCCAATTCAGATGACTCAGTCTATACTTGTTTGCTGCAAGCATCACATAGTAACCTAGGCTAATAACTGGAATAAAAACACACAATGTTTTCAAAAATAGATATCATGGTTAGTAGAGGCCGGTCTTTGACCGGGCGAGCGGGGGTGCTCACGAAGTGACCTTCCCCAATCGTACCCAAGTTCCCGAGCCGAGGCAACTTTGGTGATGACGGACTCGTGGCCTTTGGCACCGAGTTAGGGTTTCCTAAATTTCCCATTAAAAAATATTTATGTGGCGACTCTGTATCCGGCAAAGCAGTCCATGTTTGGCACTTCTTTCAAAAAATTTGTTTTCAAAACGATTTTCCGGATTTGGACTCTTTGGTTCAAGATTAAGAACCATGACATTTGAGTCCTTGAACTGTAGTGACCCCAATATGAGCAGGCAGGACTTAACCCTCAGGCGTTAGGGGCGTCTCTGATTCTGGCGACTCTGCTGGGGAGATTAGAGAACTTGACTCGAACTCATGATATCTGGTTTTGACTACACTTGTGTGTTTCTTTGCATTGCATTTGCATTGGTGCGCCTAGGACACCGTGTTTGCCATATGCCATTCCCGAACGATTTCTTGGGAGGCTTGTCTTGTCAAGGCATGTCTATAAAATTTGATCGGCTCTAGGCTCTGACGACATGGGAACACAAACCCGGTTTCTGAGGCACCCTTTTGACCATTCGACCTAGTGCATATTCGGATCCATAGTGACCATTCCAAACTAGGGCGGGTTGCTTACCCGTTTATAGGTTGTTTGAAACGGCGTGCGTAGTGAAACCCTAGCTCACGACAAAATAGGACGAAACCCTACCCCAACATAGGGGTGTTTTGGCTCTCACTTATACATTATGTGCTTTAGAGTCGTCTCTCTGAGGAATGCATGTATTAGTTTATGAGTTTGGGCATCGAACTGCGGGCATCGGTCGATATCGAGAATCGGTTGTCTGCGGATATCAGATTGATTTTGAGAAACGGTGATCTGAGAGCGATGATCGATGATTGAGGACAGTGTGTTTTCAGCTTATCAACCGTGTGTTGTATACCCGACTGTGTGTTGTGTATTTAATTTAAGCTGTTATGCTGCCCGTTTATCTGGTTATTTATTTCCTTTTCATTTTATTTATCTTTTTGCTAGGGGCAGTTTTTAGCACGATTGCTTCCGAACCAATAGATATTCCCCAAGCACTTTGGACACGAGGTCGCCGACTCAATCGATCCGAGGATCTGGTTGACGGACATCCAGTGTTCCACTCTCTACCTCCAGTTGTTAAAAGAAGGCCAAGGAGGCACAGTGTATCAGAGTTGGGATTACCGGGGCAGCGGGCTACTTTAGCAACAAACAGTCAAGTTGAGATTCTTGTTTCTGCCATAGAGATACATTTACCAGTCAGTCAGCTGGACTAACAAAATATGGCCGGGATAGAGGAAATGATGCGTCAGATGCAAGAGAGCATGAGACAGATGCAGGAGGATGCCATCCATGGCGGAATTTTCTAAGCAACGAGGCCCTGATCATGGCCCGGCCGAAGTGATCATTAGGCTGCAACAGTAGAATGGGGCATCTGCTTCACATCAGGCTCCTTCTCCACCCGGGGCTCCATTACCCGAGCAGGCACCTACTGGTCAGAATACCCTCCCGAACACCCAGAATACCCTACCCAATGTCCAGAATACTCAAGAGGACCCAGGCCTTCCAGGGTGGCTCGCCCCCACTTCCGCCTCAAGCTGTCCAAGACTCATACACCCAACCACCGGACTCTCCTTTGAGTTGAAATCGACCATCTGACTCTAAAAGCGAGTAAGTTTGGAGAAGCTTTTCAAGAAGTCACAAGGGTGAAAGCCATTCGGACATCAAAGATGGGTACACCGATGTAGCCGTAACATTACAGGCAGATTCAAGATGCCACAAATTGACCTTCGATGGGTCAGAGACCCCATGGTCCATCTTGGCTATTCTCGGACATTCTGCGGCCAATGGGCTGACCGACCACAAAAGCGTTTTCTGTTTGGCCGAACTTTGTCAGGTGTGGCAGGCATTTGGTAGGTGAAGTTAGAAGATGATGTAAAAAGAAGTTGGGATAAGATGGTCGAGGCCTTCGTTGCCTGATACTCGTACAATACGGATCGAGATTACAACTCGTGATCTCGAAACAACGGCGAGAACCCAAGGAGACTTTCTCGGACTTCGTAACTTCGATGGAAGGCAAAGGCATCAATGATGACCTTGAGGCCCTCTGAGACAAAGATCAAATCGGGATGATTGTGCACAATCTCAACGAAATTGATCACGAAGATGATCATACTCCCTTTCCTACCTTCTCGAGTTACGAGATGGGGTGTCTGATCGAGGATGCCATAAAACAAGGTCGATCGACCGGGATAAGGAGCAACCGGAAAGACTTTCAGCCAGTAACAATAACGCGAGGTATTTTGCGAGCATTACCGAGAGGTGAGCATGGTCACCACCACTTCCCCTCCCCCAAAACCCAAGATAGCCACGCCTTTCTCTGGCGCATCTGGAAGTAATACCCAAAACACCAAATATCCACCCAGAGGCCAAAAAACCTTCACTCCCCTCTATATGCCTCTGTCCAAAGCTCTGGGGTATTAATCAAGAAGAAGCATCTGACGCCCCTAGAGCCGAGGCCACTGCCAAATCCACTCCCTCCCTCTCATGACCCAGCAAAATACTGCACGTATCACCAACAGCATGGTCATGACACCGACCGTTGTTTCAGATTGCGTCATGAGATCCAGGATCTTATTGACAAGCAGGTGATTGCGCCTCCCGAAAAACCCAACGTCACGACGAATCCTCTCCCACCACATAACCAAGCCCCTCCTCCTAACAGAATCAACTTCATCCAAACTGGGGTCGTGTCTTACGATCCTAGTATCTATATCACCCCATCCCACCTACCTAAGCCGGAGGTGATCCTTCTATCTGCCGACTTGTGCATGATGGACATCTCCACAACCCAATCTAAGCCAGTGGTGGTGACCACCGAAGATGGGACAGGGCAGATTTCAAAAGAAATGGGGGTTGCTGAGTCTGAGATTGAACAGTCTGGGAATCTTGCCGGAGGAGCCTATGATCCAAGCGAATACATCTTATCAGTGGGTCAGTCTGAGCCGAGTATGGGACTGCTAGAAAAAGCTGAACTGTGCATGATTCAGGGAGACAGACTTGAAAGGGGAACAGATGATCTAACAGCTGTGGGAGAGGACCTTGCCAACCTCCAGTTCTTCAGTGACCAAGAATCAGGAGATGCCGCAATCAACTAGTTCGACTATGAGGAGTCAGCAGAAGTTACCGGATGGTTAGATGATCAACCAGACATCGTAGAATTTCAACCATAACAAGGCCCGGCAGGGGCGAGAGTATTAGTGATGGCCGGAAGGGCCGAGAGTCAGAATCTACCGCCGGAGAGCGCCGGTGCTAAGAATTTCACTTAGAATTTGGGGATTGTAAATACAAGGAATATTGACCAACCAGCTGTACTGACGCAGTTGGAACAACAAAGGTTTGAAGATTCCGAGAGAATCAGAAAAGCTAAGGCCCATGTGGGGGTCGAGAGTCTTTGTGTGCAGGAGCGAAATCTGCGGGCATGAGGATGAAGGTCTTTGCGAGCACGATCATCTGGGGCCGGACGGTGTCTGTCGGCCAAGCGGAATGTGGTGGGAAGGCGATGACTTATGTCTTGCCCACCGGATGAGGATTGGGGAAGTAACCAACGGATGATATTTGGTATATTGATGAGATCGCTCATATGACAAGAAGTGGGCGATATTTCAAACCCGACACTTAGACCAACTGAGGCATCGAGGAAAGACAAAAGAAGCGAAGGAGAAAGCAGTTGAAGAAGAAGGCGTGCTCAAGCAATTGAAGAAGACACAAGCGAGACATCTCCATCAGGGGAATTTGCTTATGGCGTCATGAGTACCTGACATTTGTCCTATCTGCTATGGACAAGGCCAAACTCTCTATAGACACTACACGGAAGTGGTGGTTGGGTTGGTTTTTCGAGAGGAGGTTCCGGCATTAACCTTTTCAGACAAAGAACTACCGCCTGAGGGCACAAATCATAACAAACCTCTCTATGTCTCCGTGGAGTGTAGAGACAAGTGGATACCAGTGGTACTTGTTGATACCGGTTCTACCATCAATGTCCGCTTGATCGAGCAGTATCTGTCGGGTTGAAGCCCGCGGACTTTGTGCCGACTACTCAGGTGATCAGAGCATACGATAATACTAGCAGAAAAGTGATGGGGACTGTCAAAATTCAGGCTCAGGTTGGTCCAGGACAACACAACATTGAATTTCATGTCTTAGACGTTCCCGCAACCTTTAATCTACTCTTGGGGCCGCCGTGGTTGCACCAAGTAAAGGCAGTCTCTTCCACTCTACATCAGATGTTGAAATACCCTCACGGGAAGGGGATAGCTATTGCCTTCGGAAATTCATCCATCCATCCATCCACCGCCGGAAGTGTCTACGCTAGTTTTGGAAATCGAGCATGGCACGGAGGATGTGTTCTTATCGGGGTTCACTTTGGCTGAGGCCCGGGTGGTGCAGAATATTATGGTTGTGAATGAAGGTGTGTACGCTAGTGCTCAATCCGTCTACCTCATGAACAAGCTACAACACATCCCCGGGATGGGATTAGGAAGAAGCGGCCGGAAAGGCGTTGCAGTATTGGCCGAAGTGCCACACAACCTTCATACCTTTGGCTTGGGTTATCTGCCCACCAAAGAGGACTGGGTGAGGAAGGGAAAGGAAATGGCGGAAGAGCGAGCAAAAGCGGTGGGAAGCCTTTTGAATTAATGCAGGCCCATTCGGTACCTGAGCAGACGCTTTGTCCGGGAGGAGGACTTTCCATTTGCGGCTTCCCGAGCCGTGGCTAAGCGGAGAAGAAGCGCGTGCGAGCCGAGATCTTCTTCGACCTATAACTATCAGGGATGACGTTGCCCGCAGGAGCGGACCCATCGGTAGAGGTTGAGCGGTGCAAGGCGATGGATCCCGAGGGCCTGAAATTTGAAATGGGGGTGCGGCATGTCTACTCTCTGATCCTCCGATCGACCATAAGTGCTTGGGGGATAACTTCGCGGTTTTCATGATTGGGGATGAAACGGCTGCGAGCCAACCAGCAGCTATCTTGGATGCATCTATCGCACCCTCTCTCATTTGGCAATACGAGAAGGGATTTTTGTCCAGCAGCACCGGGTCAGGTAGTGAGCTGGAATCTGATTCCACCGAGTCTTGTGAGTCGGGATCAGATTCTAGCTCAACTAAGTCTGAGTCTAGTACTCCTGGGGATGTTAACCCGGATGCCACAGTCCTGTCTAGGTCGTCTTTTTCCTTTTCATTTGAGTCTGTTGTAAATGAATCGGACGATTTGGATGAACTTAATGAGAATGAGGTGAATGTGGTTTCCGAGTACTTTTCTGTGCCCTTAATTTATTACATTAATTCAGACTTTCAAAATTTTGAAAACGACGAGGACGAAGTTCCTCCGGTTTTGCAACGATTAACTGAGCAAGAGCAGGAAAGATTTGTTAAACCCCTAGTGGAGGAAATCACTACCGTGAACATTGGTACTGAGGAAGACCCGCGGCTGGTCCGGATCGGGTCCACGTTGTCTTCGGAGGAACGCGAGCGCTTAGTCGCTTTATTAAAAGATTTCAAAGATGTTTTCGCGTGGTCCTACGAAGACATGCCCGGAATCGATCCTGAGATTGTCTGACATCGGATCCCCTTGACCGAGGCCCGACACATCAGTAGAAACTCAGAAGGATCTGCCCGGACTAGGCTCTCAAGATTAAGGAAGAGGTCACCAAGCAAATCGACGCAGGCTTCCTGCTGATATCAGAATATCCGACTTGGTTGGCCAACATTGTTCCGGTGCCGAAGAAAGATAGCAGGATCCGGGTGTGTGTAGACTTCAGGGATTTGAACAAAGCTAGTCCGAATGACGACTTCCCCTTACCGCACATCGATAAGTTAGTGGATTTCACAGCGGGGCATGCTTTGCTCTCATTTATGGATGACTTCTCAGGTTATAACCAGATAGTGATGGCACCCGAAGTCCGGGAAAAGACTACATTCACCACCCCGTAGGGGACATACTGCTATAGGGTAATGCCGTTTGGGTTGAAGAACGCTGGAGCTACTTATCAACGGGCCGCGACCACAATACTACATGATATGATCCACAAAGAGGTTGAGGTGTATGTGGACGACATGATTGTCAAGTCCAAAGAAAGAGAGGGCCACTACACCGCCTTGCACAAGTTTTTCCAAAGGATCAGGGAATTCCGGTTGCGGCTGAATCCTCAAAAATGTACATTTGGTGTTACAGCGGGAAAAATGCTGGGGTTTCTGATTACACAAAGGGGCATCGAGGTCGACCCTTCCAAAATCAAGGCCATCTTAGAAATGCCACCACCGAGGACTGAAAAGGAGGTGCGAGGCTTTCTGGGTAAAGTGCAATTCATAAGACGGTTTATTTCAAAACTAACCTTGACTTGTGAACCACTTTTTGGCCTCCTCAAGAAAGGAAAGAAGTTTCAATGGGACGGCCGATGTGAAGTTGCATTTGAACAGATTAAAGAATATCTACAGAACCCGCCCGTTTTATCACCACCAGAACCGGGGAAACCGTTGATTTTGTATCTGTCAGTGACTGAGACCACGATGGGCTGCATACTTGCACAAGAATCAGAAGACAAGGTGGAGAGAGCCATCTACTACCTCAGCAAGAAGATGCTGGAGTATGAGACCCGATATACACCGCTGGAAAAGGCTTGCTTAGCTTTGGTATGGGCTACCAGGAAGCTGCGGCACTATCTGTTAGCTCACTCTGTAATGTTGGTTTCACGACTTGATCCCATCAAATATCTTTTCGAGAAACCAGCACTTACAGGTAGGCTAGCTCGTTGGTTCTTTGTTGCTCTCGAATTTGATCTCACGTCGTGACCGCAAGTCGATGAAAAGGAAGAAGCGATGGCGAGTTCCTTGCCGACCACCCGGTTGAGGGGGATGAAGCAGTTGAGTACCTGTTCCCGGATGAGTCAATTCTGCATATCGACAATGAAACTTGGACGATGTACTTTGACGGAGCGTCAAATCAACATGGGTATGGGATAGGAGTGTTGTTGATAGCACCCGATAATTCTCGTATCCCTCTCGCCTTCAAACTCCGATTCAAAGTCTCGAACAATGAAGCAGAATATGAGGCGTGCATCGCTGGTCTAGAAGCAGCCCTAGAACTAGGGGCAAGACGGTTGGACGTCATTGGGGACTCAAACCTTGTTGTGTCTCAAGCTAAAGGAGACTGGAAAGTGAAAGAGGAAAAGATGATGATGTATCACCAGACCTTGGATTTGCTGATTCCTCGGTTTGATAAGCTAAGTTTTACTCATCTACTAAGAGAGAACAACAGGTTCATAGATTCTTTAGCAACTCTATCTTCTATGATAGACATCCCGTGTGGAGTCCGAATGCGTCCAGTCATCATTGACCAGAAATTTGTACCTACCTATGAGTCGATTGCAGCCATAGATGAAGTTCAGGACGAACACCCCTGGTATTACGACATCTGAAATTTCTTGGAGAAAGAAGCATACCCGCCAGGGGTAAATGCCAAAGACAAAAGAGCAATCAGGAGAATGGCAGTTCAGTTCATCATCTGCGAGGGTAAACTGTATAAACGGGGTCATCTGGGAATGCATAAACTTTGCGTTGATGCCGAAGAGTCAAAGCGTCTAATGGAAGCCATCCATGGGGGAGAATGTGGTGCACACATGAATGGGGTAATGTTGGCACGGAAGATCCTCAAACAGGGTTATTACTGGTCCACCATGGAGGAGGATTGTATTGGTTTCGTCCGGCGATGTCACAAATGTCAGATTCATGCAAATCGCATAAACATTCCGCCGTCAAAGCTGTACAACATGACTTCGCCATGGCCGTTTTCTGTCTGGGGAATTGATGTAATCAGAGCTGTCACGCCAAAGGGGTCAAATGGGCATGAGTTCATTTTGGTAGCGATAGATTATTTCACAAAGTGGGTTGAGGCCCAATCTTATGCGGTGTTGAAGGCTTCGCACGTCGCAAAATTTATCAGAAACAACATCATCTGTCGCTACGGGGTCCCAAATGAAATAATTTCAGACAATGGTTCCCACTTCAAGAAGGAGGTGATTGATTTGTTGGAGAAATATAACGTGGCTTTTCATAAGTCATCTACCTATCGGCCGCAGACCAATGGAGCGGTCGAGGCCGCTAACAAGAATATCAAGCGCATACTACAGAAGATGGTGGAAACCTCAAGGATTTGGCGGATAATTGCCGTTTGCTCTGTAGGGCAACCGGACTTCAATCAGAACTTCTACTGGGGCGACTTCGTATTCACTGGTTTATGGAATGGAGGCCGTTCTACCTATTGAGATTGAGGTTCCGTCATTACGAGTATTGGCCGAGTGTCAAATAGCCGAGGTAGACGGCAGCAATGAGCGTATTCGAGGAACTCATGTTTTTCGATGAAAGAAGACTGAAAGCGCTGTACCACATTCAAGGCTATCAACGTAGAATTGCCCGGGCTTTTAACAAGAAGGTTAAGTTCAGGAATTTGAAAGAAGGAGATTTGGTACTCAAAGACAACCGAGCTCCCATCCACGACCCAAGGGGCAAGTTCAGACCCAACTGGACTGGTCCCTACATCATCAAGTCAATCTGGTCAGGTGGAGCTGTGGTTCTGATGGATCTAGATGGCTTAGAGTTTTCCCAACCGATCAACATGGACAAGTTGAAGAAATACTACCCCTGAGAGGCTCGCTAGACCGAAAACCCGAAAGGGCGACCTAAGCAAAACTTAGAGCATAGAAAATTTGAAATTATAAAAACTGAGCTCGCAAGGTTGAAAACCCGCAAAGGGCGGCCTTGGCAAAAGTTAGAGCGCAAAATGAGAGTGAAAATACCCGAGCGAACCTAAGCCTGAACTACGTAAGGCTTGATTCCCATCTTTGGGATACGTAGGCAACTTCATCTTGAAGTTCAGCCACAATCTTTTCCCCGATCAACTTTGTCCATTTGATCATCTCAGTCATCTCTATTCATCAGCATTTATCATGATCTCCGGTACAGTGCTATTCAGACTAGGGGCAACTTTCCGTTGCCTTGAATTGCCGAGGCTCTATTCAGACTAGGGGCAACTTTCCAGTTGCTAGGATCCGGGGTTGTGCATCTCAGTGACAGATCTCAGGCGTGTCCAGTTCTGATCCATATCGAAAATAGTTTTGAAAAGTTTTAATAAAAGTTGACTTTGTTCAAATTAATCTTTTCACAACTGAGACCATTTTTGGACCAAAGCGGAAAATTTTCAGTACCACAACCTTCAATTTCGTTGATTTCAAAACAGAGTTCTCTTGCTCTTGCATACAATTGAAGTTGCTTTTTATTACACTCATAACGAAAACTTGAAAGTACTAATAAAGCAATAAATCTGGGGCATAGTCAAGTCAGGTGTCCCTGCGCCCCCTCCCAGAGCTAGTCGAAGCCTCTGATGCCAAGCTGGGCCCGACCTGCGCTTCTTCGTTGAGCCAATCCCAGCACTCGTCAAACAAAGTGCAACTAAAAGTGGAGGCGAGGGCTAGGAGCTCTCTATTTCCCCATGCTGCGGCCTGTCAAGCCAGCTGTGCGCCTCGAACCAGGAATGTAGCTAGATACTCTATCCCCTCTGGTGGGCAAGTCTGATCATGGCCAAACTGGCGCAGAATACGGAATGGGAAATAGAATACGCAGTGAGTCAAGCCGATCAATCGAATCCCGACCTGCCGGGACATACTGTAGCTCATTGCCGGGAGATTGAGCCAAGGGCAGCGCCAAGCAATGCGATCTGCCGACAAATTGCACATCCATTCAAACCACCATCTCTTATCAAGGGCGTCGACTAGGCATTGTCAAAAGAAGTAGCCGCGGGCCGAATAAGCAGGGCAAGAGTCCACAACCTGCAATTTATCCATCAACCATACCTGGGGAGGGATGAAAAATGAGAGAATAAAGAATAGAGAGGTGTACGATGAGAGAAAAGTAAGAAAAGGGTTTTGTGAGAAAAAACCGAGCCTGAGGGCCGAGTGATGTGAGCAAATACATATGTGAGCTTGGGTGGAAAATATTACCTGCAGCAGTAGTGGACTCCCTGCAAATCTGGTTGTCTCCCGACGGTAGAAAGCATCCAAGCCCATCAGTGTCTCAGCCAATGTCATGGCGATGCAATTCTTTCCTTATTTCAAGCCTTAAGCCACTTCAATCAGACGGACGCTGGATCCTCCAAAGCTTGAGGCAAACAGAAAATGAGATAACATGCATAAACAGAGGGCGTGTCGCCGGAAGCCTTGCCAATGATGGTCGCTGCGGTCACCAACATCGGAGAACCGGTAAATCAGGCTTGGGATATCCAACATTCCGTTACAAATCAGGGATCGAGCATCATGCGCGTTGAGTCCGCACATCCGCCCTAAGGTTTGGGCATAGCCAAAATTGAGTTGGGGCAAGATTTCCTCACCTCGGTAATCTCAGATTACTGGCCAGTTACGGTGCTAAACCCATAGGGCCGGGTTTGGGTCGTGACAGAGTGGTATCAGAGCGATACTTAACCACGAGTTATACCGCACACACGTGTCCAAATGAGCTATAGGGTGTCCTAGAAAAGCAATTAGGGCATCTCATGAATTTGAAAAGTGTGTGCTTATGACTGACTGATTATATGTTAAAGTGTTAAACTGTTTAATTGTACAACTGTTTATAATGATAACTGTTACCACTGCTTATAGTGAAATGGATAACACAAACACTGCAAATGAAACTGAAGCATCATCCTCTGAGGCCAGAATGGCCAGACTTGAACAAATGATGGGACTGATAATTGAAAGACTCGAACAACAACCGAACCAACAGCCCCCACCTCCTCCTCCTCCGGTGCAACCGGAACAGAATGTACAGAATGTGAATGCTAATGAGGTGGACATTATTGCACTGACCCATAAGTTCAGCAAGATGAAACCGCCGTCCTTTCAGGGAGGCTTAGAACCGTTAAAGGCTGAAGCTTGGGTTCTTGAGACTGAGAAGTTGTTTGAGATGTTTCCGTGCTCCGAAGCCAACAAAGTACTGTTAGCAACCTTCACCCTTCAGGAAGAAGCAAGAAGGTGGTGGATGTTGACCCGGGAGGCGAATACTATTGTGACTTGGACTCAGTTCAAGGAGTCCTTCTTTGAAAAGTATTTTCCCCAGTGCATCAGAGATAGAAAAGTGACTGAGTTTGAACAACTGAGGCAGGGCAATATGTCTGTTGCCGAATATGAGAAGAAATTCACTGAATTTGCTAGGTATGCACCCCATATGGTAGATACCGAATATAAGAAGGCCAGAAGGTTTGAAGGAGGCCTTATTGCTAATATCCAGGACAGAATTAGTGTTTTGAAAATGCCAACTTTTGTGGGTGTCCTCGACCGAGCATTGATGGCCGAGATAAATATTGCAGCAGTGAAACAATCTGAAACACCAACGACTGAATGGCAAGGTAAAAGACAGGGTTTTAAGTTTAAGAAAGGTAAGCATAACCCAGCGAATAAGAAACAGAATACGGGGTCAACTACTAGCCCCAGCCAAGGGAGTGGGTTTACTCCACCCTGCTCCATATGTGGCAACAAGCACAAAGGGGTTTGCTACAGTTTGAGCTGTTTGGTGTGGCAAGGTGGGCCACAGAATCAAAAGCGCCCTTCTGCTCCACCGGTTAGTAGTAAAAATTGCACCAGCAAAGTGACATCAAATGTAGCACCAAACCGAACCCCAAAGCTAGGGAAGGAGCCTATGAGGCGGGGCAGTGTTTGCCCTAGTAGGGAGGCGTGCAAAACTCTTGAGGCTGTTGTGTCGGTATCCTCTCTATCGTGCTCGTAATGCTTATGTATTGATTGATTCGGGTCTACACATTCGTATGTATCGCATGCTTTTTAGCGTAAATTGAATAGACCCTTAGAACCTATGAACTATTTGTTAGTCAGATCATCACTGTTGGGGATCCATGACATGTGCATATATGTATCCTTGTGAGATTATTGTTGGGGATATGCACCTATTTATTGATTTACTACCATTGAACATAGACCACTTGATGTAATATTGGGGATGGATTGGCTACAAAAATACCATGCCACTATAGGCGTGTAACAAAACAAGTAGCTTTCCGTCCACCGGGTTTGCGAATTTGTGTTTAATGGGGTGGAGTAGTACCTCCTCCATATCGATTTCTTCTGTAAAGTGTCAAATTGATTAGAAAGGGGTGTAAAGGATATCGTGTTACGTATTGATGCACGCTAATGATAATGTTAAAAGCGATGTGAATTGTATTCCTATAGTCGAGAGAATTCCCGGATGTATTTCGGATGAATTGCGAGGATTTGATTGACAGGAAATTGAATTTATTGTGGATGTGGTTCCGGTACACGGTAGACGTCTAAAGCTCCTATAGAATGGCCCCAACTGGCGAAAGAATTGAAGGTACAATTGCAGGAACTGTTAGACAAGAAGTTTATCAGACCCAGTACTTCACCGTGGGGTGCACCTGTTTTGTTTGTAAAGAAGAAAGATGGTTCACTGAGACTGTGCATTGATTACCGTGAATTGAACAAGGTAACTGTAAAGAATAAATATCCATTACCGCGTATTGATGATTTATTTGACCAGTTACAGGGTGCACAAGTGTTTTCCAAGATTGATCTTAGATCGGGGTATCACCAATTGAAAGTCAAACCGGAAGACATTGATAAAACTGCTTTCAGAACGAGGTATGGCCACTTTGAATTTTTAGTTATGCCGTTCGGAGTTACGAATGCCCCTGCTGCATTTATGGACCTCATGAACAGAATTTTTAAACCATACCTTGACGATTTTATTGTGGTATTCATTGATGACATACTGATCTATTCTAAGACTGTAGAAGAACATGAACACCATCTGAGACTTGCCCTGCAAACCTTAAGAGAACAGAAACTGTATGCTAAATTGTCTAAATGTGAGTTTTGGCTTGACCATGTGATGTTTTTGGGGCATGTTGTTAGCAAAGATGGAATTTCTGTTGACCCCCAGAAAATTGAAGCTGTAGTGAACTGGCCTAGACCAACGAATGTGACTGAAGTCCGAAGCTTTTTGGGACTGGCTGGATATTACAGAAGGTTTGTCAAAGATTTCTCTAAAATTGCCCTACCACTGACTCAGTTGACACAGAAAGGGATATCATTTGACTGGACTGACCAGAGGGAATCAGCATTTCAAGAATTGAAAACCCGACTTGTGACTGCACCGATTTTGACTCTACCTTCAGGTACGGATGGTTATACTGTTTTTAGTGATGCTTCTCATAAGGGTTTGGGGTGTGTTTTAATGCAGAAAGGGAGAGTTATTGCTTATGCTTCCCGACAGTTGAGACCGCATGAAAAGAACTACCCGACCCATGACTTAGAACTTGCTGCAGTAGTGTTTGCATTGAAAATTTGGCGTCACTATTTGTATGGAGCAACCTGTGAAGTGTATACTGACCACAAGAGCCTGAAGTACTTTTTCACTCAGAAAGAACTGAATATGAGACAGCGAAGATGGCTTGAACTGATCAAAGACTATGACCTACAGATTTTGTACCATCCGGGAAAAGCCAATACCGTTGCCGATGCTTTGAGCCGAAAATCGATTGGGAACTTAGCATGTTTACTGACTGGACAGAAAGAGTTGCTTCTTGATCTGGAAAAGTCTGAAATCGAAATTGTTTTGAAAGAACAAGGTGGAACCTTAGCTGCAATTTCTGCTCAACCAGCATTGATTGAGGAAATTAAAGAAAAACAACAACTAGATGATTTCTTGAAAAAGGTTATTGAAGAAAGGGATTCAAAACCGAGACCGGGGTTCAAATTTGAGAACAATATACTGAAATTTCAAGACAGACTGTGTGTACCGAATGACACTGAATTGAAAAGGAGAGTTTTACAAGAAGGCCCGCAGTTGAAGTTTTCTATTCACCAGGGAATCTGAAAATGTACCAAGATTTGAAAGCAGAATTCGGTGGCGGAATGAAGAAAGAAATTGCCGACTTTGTGTCTAAATGTCTTCACTGCCAACAGGTCAAGGCTGAACATCAACGACCTGCAGGCTTACTGCAACCCTTGCCCATACCAGAGTGGAAATGGGAGCATATCACGATGGATTTTA